>CM069916.1:42236907-42458202 GCA_036172215.1 Camellia granthamiana
ATCAAGATCGAATGGAGTACCAGCGGGCGATAACCCTAGAAGATGGCATATGTTGAGGACAGTGGGGGCCTTCATACCACACAGAAATTGAAAGAAATTGAAATCTGGGTTCCAAAAACAAAGAGTAGCAGGTATGAGAAAAGGGTTTTCAGGAATGGAAAACCTGGCTGTAGACACCCTATTTTTAACCCCCCTTAAGACTTGGGGACCTCAGGTTGATTGTTCGAGGACGAAGGCTATGTTGTGCAAATGTTCGATTTTTTCGGCAAGAGGAGCTTCAAATCCCACCCTCACACTCCATTTTTGGACTAAAACTATTTTGACCAAAATGATTTTTAGACCTTAAAACCCTCTCTTTCAAAATATTTTTGAAAAAGTTCCTATGATGTTCCAAGGCTCGCATTTCGTTAAATGTTGCGCTTTTCGGTAAACCGAGTAAGGACAAAGTAAGAATAAATGAAAGAGAGGTGAACTCTTTGAAAAGTCTTTCAAAACACCTCATGTAGAGGTTTGGAGTTGAAGAAAAGTGGAGGAGAGGGAAGAAACCTAGTTGGGGAAGAAATTGGGCATGAACCGTTAAGAGAGAGTCGAGCAGCCCTCGCTAAATCAGGCCTATCCTTTTGTACACTTGGAATTTTGATGTGAGGCTACCACCATTGGAAACAAGACTTCCGGGGCTTCAATTTAGACTCAAGAATGACCTGGAAAGGAGTTCGGATGAAGAAGATATGCCCATTTGAAGTTGGACCTGGAGAGTAGATTTTTTGTGTCGGCCATGTGTCGGCCAGAGGTGCATTTTTTTGGCCACTAGTGATGGCCGGTCGGCCACTAGTGTCCAAAAGGCAATTTTTGTGCAGATATTTTTCCTCCAGCTGTTCTACACTACTTCAGCTATCCCATTTTCAGATATTTTCGACCTAAAGCCATGTATTTCTATATATAGAGGCCCTTCTCTATGGTTTTCAACGTTAGAAAATTTTGGGAGCCTCTCTCTCTACAATCCTCTCTCTTTACAATTCTCTCCCTCTAGATTTCTCTCTCTCTTGTCATTTTATGCATATAAGTAGAGATACACTTCTAGTTGGCCTATCAACCCTTAACCAAAGCTGTTTATCTTTGGACTGACGTTATTTGAAGCCTTGTTTGAGCTCTAGAAGGAGGTTTGGGCTTGGATTGTTGCCTATATTGTGCTTTGGCTCCTAGAGGTATACTACTTGCTTTGCTAGCTTGTTTTGCACACTTGTTTTGCTATCTTTTCAAACTATTTTTGGCCTAGTTTTCAAATGTAAAAACCTCTATTTTTATGGCCTAAAAATGGTGGTTTGAGGCTATTTTGAGTTAGGGGGTGGTCCATCCTTCTTGTCTCTTTGCTTGTTAAGCTTTTGTGCCATCTTTTCATCACTTCCAAAACAACTTTTTTGGGTCTTTTAACCACTAAATCTTAGAGGTTTTTCAGTGGTAAAAACCTTGTTTTGAAGTCCAAAATTGGAGGGGTTAGCCTCCCCTCCTTGTGTTTTGTTTGCATGCCTAGTTAGCTTTGTGAGTTAGCAGGTTTTTCTAGCTTAACTTAACTCTAGTCCAGCATGTTTTTACCACTGTTTTGACCTGTTTTGGCTCACTTTTGGGCTGGTTAATTCATTTGAGGCTTGTATTGCATAGTTGTAGTGTTAATTTCTTTACTAGCTTGATGTTTTAATGCTTTAATCATCATTTTTTTTGAGTTGATAGCATGTTTTAGTGTTGTTTTGCACTTAATTTCAACACCTAAATCTCTGCAATCTCCCTATTTGCTTCACTCTTTTATTTGCTTTTGAGAGTTGTTTCAAACTTGGGATCCTTTAAGCTTAAGATTTATGTTATGCTTAATGGTTTAATCCTCTTTGAGGATTCATTACCAACAGCATGATCTCTCTCATGCCTTAAATTACCTCTTGATTGACACTTCTTTCGCTTTAGAAGACACTCACCAATGGACTAATTGGCTAAAGAATGGTTTGGTAACTAAAATGAGTAAACAAAATTTGACAAATAAAAATGTGCAAGATAAGCATTCTTTGTGTTGCATTGCATATGTTTGAATTGGACGTTAATTCGAACATAAAGAAAATGGAACATTTCATACTCAAAGTGATGAAATGTGCCACTTTTCTTGGTCACCATTACCCTTGATCATGCATGATAGGGTGGTGGTCTTTTTGAGTCTTGTTTTGCACTCATTAAACTTGTACAAACTTGGTTCTTTGGCCATCATGCATGCAAATTGCTTGATTGGTGGTTGAGAGCCAAGAGTTACACTCCTTTGAGCTTGTGTGATGATAAGGAGGGTAGCAGTACAAACACTCCTTGAGAATACACTACTTTGCCTTTGTTTGCTCTTTGTTGCAGCAAAAGAGGAAGTTCTGGACAGGGGTGGCTGACCGGCCACCAATGAAGAAAATTGCTCAGTATGTTGGTAAGGTGGAGTAGAGGTATTCTGGAAGTTAGCAACACTGTTGTGTTCAAATGTGCAAACAGAGGCGTTTAGTGGCAAGGTGGTGGCTTTTCGGGTGGAGAAATCGAGCATGCATGCATCCTTCACTTCCCAAGACCTTTTAGTTGCTTTGCTTAGTTAGTTAGTTGTAGCTAATTCTTGTAAGTGATATAATTATTCAAGTGGATTAGCTAGTTAATTCAAGTGTTGTAATTAATTAGTTAGTGTAACTAGTTATTTGATTATGATTTGTAATAATTAATTAGCTTAGAATAGTTAGTTAATTCATTTCAAAGTGTTGTAATAGTTAGCTTAATTAGCGTAGCTAGTTAGCTTATTCATTCGGACCTTCCTTCGCGAGGGCATAATGTTATAATCAGTGTACGAGTGTGTGTGTATGTCTTCCAACCCCACGTCTTTCTCCCTTTTATTTAATCGCTTTTGATGGTTAGATTATTGACATTTTCAATTAGCATACCTTATGCTTGCATGTTTGCATCCATTCATTGTCTTGCATGCACCAAGGCTCGACACATCATACAAACTGCGTTGCAATTTCAATACTTCTTTGAATACGTGTTTTAAAGAATGTTATCAAAGTGTTGCAAATACCATGATTAAGTAGCCGAGCCTATTTAGTTGCAGTATTGCATGTGTTGCATTAGGTATCTTGTATAGTTAGGATCATGTATTTTTCTAACTAGTTTCTATGTTGGCTTGGAGTACTTGGTAAACTTTTACGCTTTAGCATGCTTGCATGAGTCAGATTGCTATATTGCCATGATTCGCATGCTTGCCATGAGGCTATGTGCTTAAATGCTAAACTGCATGAATGCCTGTGGATGAAGGCTTGGTTGTTTGAATTAGAACGATTCAACGAATGTAAGTTTTAAGCCCACTTTGTCGTGGCAAAATCATGTTTTAAGCCCACTACGTTTGGTGGCAAATCTGCATCTTTAAGCCCACTTGAGGGTGGCAAATTCAAACCATTTTCGCAAACAAACATAAGTTGAATTGTTCCAAGTCTTGCGACTAGTCTATATTTTTTTGTGCGCATCACATAGTAAGGTTCAATTAATAATCAGAACAAGAACATATAATGTTTATAAAATATCATATCATGATTAGTAGAGGCCGATCTTTGATTGGACGAGCGAGGGGTGCTCATTTCAGACCTTCCTCTCTCGTACCTAAGTTCCCCGAGCCGAGGTAACTTTGGTAGGGCTGATCGCGGGTCGGTTTTGGCCGGGTGCGGGTCAAACCGACCCGACCCGCACACGTGCGGGTTAAAGAAAACAGACCCACAACCGCCCGCAGTGCGGTTCGCGGGTTTGTGCGGGTGGGTCAGTTGGTTGTGCGGGCGGGTGCGGTTCGGTTTGCGGTTTGGGCTTTTTTTAAATTGGGCTTAGTTAATTTGAACAAATTTGACATGTTGGGCTACTTTTTAAGCATTTTGTTATTATTTATAGAAAATTTTATAAATTAAATTTCATGATAACATAAATGCCCATATAATGATAATATGATATAATAAATTTTACATTCTTCCAAAATACAAAAATAATTGATAAAACTAATTACAAACTAAAACATTAAAATTCACACTAAAATCAATCTCCATCCATCCACAATCCAAAGCTTACCTATTAATCCAAAATGCAAAAATAATAATAATAACTAGTTAGAAACTAAAATAAATTAGTTTTCATCCATCCATCCATCCAAAATCTAAAGCAAGCTTACCTAAAATTTAGTGCTCCAATTAATTTTACATTCATCCAAAATAAAAATAATAATAATAAACATTAGTTACAAACTAAAATAACATTGTCTACAAACTTCATCCAAAATAATTTCAAAAGGTGGTATCCATCCAAGGCTTCACTAAACTCTTTAGGTCCAATGTCCAATGTCCAATCTCATCCCACAATCTGCCAAAAAAAATTCCAATGAGCCAAATTAATAAATATTAAATAAATAGATATAAATAAACAAACATTAATCTGATCTCAACTAATTAGAAAAATCTCACACATGAGCCAAATGAACATTAAAGTTCAATTATAGCATCTACATTAGACTTTGGGGTTGAAGAGGAACATGGCTCCAAAGTACCTAAAACATGAGTCAACAAGAGAAGATAAATAAACTTGCATAGTAAAAAATAATAATAGAATTAAAAATGAAGAGATATTCACATATTACCCGAGTCGTATTGCTCAAATTCTCGACATCATCCATTGCTTTTCGAAGAGAAATTGGAAGGTTGCTTTTAAGCCAATTTTGTGTGCATACAAGAGCTTCAACCATGGAAGGGGCAAGTGAACTACGGAATGGATCAAGGATACGTCCCCCGGTACTGAAAAGCCGACTCCGAAGCAACGGTAGAAATGGGCATGGCCAACACATCCTTTGCTATTTGAGATAACACTCTATATTTTGTTGCATTATTCTTCCAATATTCCAATATCTCAATGTCTGATTTTTGGCAAAATGTTCAACCTCGCCCAAGTACTTGTCTAATTCCGACTTGCTTCCACTAGTGAAGTGCCCTTCCAAATATGAATTAAATTGGGACTCCATTTGAGAATCCAAATCATCCTCATCAATCACCATTGTCTCCACTTCAGTCACCCTTAAGACACTCTCATTTGATGAATAAATTGTGCATAATGGTTGTACAAACGAGTCAAACAAGAAACAATTTTGTTCACCATCTCATCCACCTTCCTCTTTTCTCCATGAAATATATTTGTAAAACAAAACTCCAAGTATGCTATCTTTTTTATAGGATCAAGAGCAACAGCAACATACAACAACAAATTAATCTTATTTCCATCCCCCCAATATTTGTTGAACTTTTGCTTCATACTCATAGCCATTGTGCACAAAACATCATCATTGTTCAAAATTAATTGATTAATTGTGCTTTCAATTTTAAACATCTCTTTATAAAATGCATTGGAAGTAACAAAAAGGGACCCAGAAAATTTCGTTGTTGCAAGGTAGAATAGTTTCAAAAATCTCACAAACAACCTACATTTTTTCCAATCCTCCTCATTTGGAATCCTCCTAATCCACCATCAACATCCTTGAAGTAAGTTTCAAAATTGGAGTCTTCATACTTCAAACGGTTAAAAGCCTTCTCAAACTTTTTCAGCGGCCTCCAACATTAAATATGTGGAATTCCACCTTGTTGGTACATCTAGGCATACAAGAGCAGTAGTCACAAGTTTTAGATAGGCCGCACACTTCTTAAAAGCATCTTGCCGATTAGGAGAAGACCTCACATACCTAACCGCAAGTCTAATATTTGCAATAGAATCATCCATTTCCTTCAATCCATCACTCACAACAAGGTTTAGAATATGTGCACAACACCGCATATGCAAAAACTCATGCTCCAAAATGGTCCCCTTCCAATCTTTGGTATTCCTTCTCAAGTATTGAATGGTAAGATTGTTGGAACTAGCATTATCAACAGTTACAGTGAAGATACTATCGATGTTCCACTCAAGCAAGCACAACTCAATTTTTCTACCCAAAGTTTCCCCCTTGTGATCTTCAACTTGTTGAAAGTTTATGATTCTTTTTTGTAGTTTCCAATTATCAATCAATGAAATGAGCCGTTAGACACATGTAACACAAATTTTGAATAGAAGTCCAAGTGTCCGTAGTGAAGCAAATTCTACGACCCTTCATCAACCTCCTCAATTTATCCCTCTCGTTGTTGAATATGTTTGTCACCTCTCTTGCTATGGTATGACGAGATGAGATTGGTGTAAATTTAGGAACGACATACATTACAAAATCTTTTAAACCAACTCTCCTCCACAAATCGAAAAGGTAACTCATCTATAATCACAATCTCGGCAAGAGCCCTTTACAAGCTCAAAACTAAAACTTGTTGCCACAACCTCAACACCCTCTTCGGCATTTTGTTTTGATTTAAAACTCAATGTTTGTTGCCCATCTTTATCATTGTTTGGAAATTGTTTGCAATTAGGGGTATGACTTCTCAAATTACTAGTCCCATGAGTCCTAGAATCGGCCATATACTCTTTAAAACAATACTTACACACTGCTCTACGTTTTCCATCTTCTCCCATAACCTTACCTTATCAAAATGGTCCCAAACTGAGGATGGTGCTCTCCCACCACTACTCTCACTCTTTCTTTTGTTCGGGGGTTTAGGAGGCTTAGATACAGATGGGGAAACATTAGTTTGAGAATTAGATGATTCTGGTGGAACAATAGGGCTTCCGGTAGATTCAAAACTAGCATTGTTATCTTTATCCATTCAAACTGGTAATAAAAAATTTAAAAAGTATGAGATAACAATTAAGTCATGGATGGTATAATAATTGAATCTAAACCATAACAATTCTAGCAAAAGCATCAGCTATTTTCAACATGAAAATAAAATAAATACAGTCTGTTTTATAAACTTGAGTCTTATAAACCATCCACATCTCATTCACCATTTTTGTTTTCAAATTTCTACTCAAGTTTATAAATCAAATAAATACAGTCTTATAAACCTTATTAATATTATGAATGTGACCTACATGCTACTAATTTTAATTCACAATATACAGATGAATTATGTATGTTATAATTTTTATTTGTTGAGAATGAGTATTCAATAATTTTCCTACTTTCATGGATTAATTAATCATTATGGTTCTTTCTCCTATTTATAAAATGATTTAGAATAATTCCAATGGTAAATGTAAAAATAATTTTGCTAAAGTGTAAAGAAAATATAACCAATTCTCATTTTTGGCTATTATCAATTTTTATTTTATTTTGTTGATGTGCAAAGATTAAAGTTGTGCAGGGATTTGTGAAAAAATAACAAAATAAAATAAAGTAAAGAAAAAAATTATATGAACAAAGGAATGGATACAAAATACAAACAAGATTTAAAGAATTTATTAATGAATTAAATTTTAAAAAAATTTATTCGATTACATGCATTAGGTTTAGGTGTCTGATTTTTCTCTTCCTAATAATTTTTTTGAAAAAAAAGAGATGGGTACCTACTAAGCTTCAACCGCAGATCCACATCTAAGTTTCAAAAATCTAATGAAAGCAAATCCACATCTAAGTTTTTGCAGATCCACATCTAAGTTTCTGCAGATCCACAAATTTCAAAATCTGGCACACCCAACCCAAGTTTCTGCAGATCAGATCCACATCTAATTTCAAAAATCTGAATGAAAGAGAGAGAGAGAGAGAAAGCGAACCTGTGTTGCTGCCGATCGCCGGTTGCTTTGCCGCTGCCGATCGCCGGCGTCTCGCCTCGCCGCCCGCTACTGCTGCTGTGCTGCTAGGGTTAGCGGCTGCTGAGCAGAAAATACAAAAGGGGGGAGAGTGGAGAGAATGAGAAATAGACGGGGCTGGGTGGGTTCGGCTGCCCTAGTAGTATAATAAATAAAATAAAGGTTTATTTTTGTAATATATTATATATATATATAAATATAAAAAATATATATATATAATGATACACGGGTCGCGGGTTGCGGTTCGGGTAAGGTCAGAACCGCAACCCGACCCGAACCCGACTTTTGGCAGATTTCTTGACCCGCACCCGCCCACCTGCCTATATCGAAACCGCCCAAAAGGCTGCGGTAGGGTAGGGTCGGGCGGTTTGTGCGGGTGGGTGGGTTCTGTGCCCAGCCCTAAACTTTGGTGATAACGGACACGTGGCCTTTGGCACGAGTCAGGGTTTCCTAAATTTGCCTCAAAAATAAAATATTTAGGTGGCGACTTTGTATCCGGCAAAGCAGTCCAATTTTGGCATTATTTGATTTAAAATCGATTTTCCAAAAATGTTTGCCAGATTGGACTCTTGGTGTTTATCAGTTTCACATTGTACTTGTGAGACTAGATTTAGAACTGCGGGAGTCCGAACTATGAGGCCTTCTTTTCAAACCCTTTTGAAAGGCAGGGCGCGAAAAAAGATGAGTCCACACTGGCTAGTTGAAGGGCATCAAGGAGATAGAGTTCCTGGAGGTCCAGCATCCGGGCAGGAACAACTCTGTCGTACCATTCCTCACATTCCGACCTCAATGTGGGCCAACAACGATGGAGACGGTTCATCTTCCAACTTCCCCAATCAAGGCCACCCTCATAAAGAAGCATTGATCTTTTAAGCGCGGATACAGAACAGGGAGTTGGGTGGGGGGCTTCTCTGAAAATGGGACCAAGGACAATCTCCTCTTCAGCATGGTGTTAGGGAATAAAGATGCGACCATCGATAGCACACTGTTCCCCGGTCTTGTATTGTCACATTCTTCGTTGATGATTCTTCTCAAAGCCATAGATGGGCTTACACGCTCGACGACTGGATATTTCAGAAGAAAAAGCCATTAGCAAAGAATTGAAAGAAGAAAGTGAATGGAAGGGCAAAGAGCTGCAGATAAGAGCAACAGGAGTGAAAGAGAGACTTTGGACAAGCGTGTAGATAAAGCGCGAGAAGAAGGGGTTTTAAAACCTTTCTGTCCAAAGTTACCTATTAACATAACGGTTAAACAGACCCAGGTTCTAACCCATGTGTGATCAATGCTTTTATTTCAAATCCTTGAGAATACAAGAAAGAAGACTACTTCTGAACCAGAATGTAGATACCTTATGAAGGAGGGAAACACATTTCAAATACCGAGCTTAGCTTTGAAAGGTGTTAGGTGGCTTCAAAGTTAGTTTTCAAATGCTTAGCTTAACTTTGAAAACAGGTAGTTGGCTTCAAAAGGTGTTAGTTGGCTTCGAAGCCAATTTTCAAATACGTAGTTTAACTTTCAGAACAGGTAGTTGGCTTCGAAGCCAGTCTTATACCTTGAATTCAAGCATAGTTAAGATTTGCTCACTTCAAGAATCCTGGAGGTGTGCTTTTAAACTTTCCAACAAAAGAAGTTTCCTTCAAAGGGATCTTTGTAATGACCTATAGTTAGAATATGGTTCTTGCCTATTCTTTCAGCATAAATAAGCACTATGAAACCAATTCTTGGTTAAGCATTATAGAAAGTCCAAATGCCAATCGACCAATCTTACACTTTTGCTTATATAAGATCCTTCGAAGACAAATAGGGGCGTTCTTAAGAGAAATTTCATGCTTTGAAATACTTGAGTCAGGCCTCGAAGCAAGATTGGTGCTACTATTCACACAGATTATATTAGCCATATACTATTGGAGTGTGAAATCCTAAGATTAAATACCGTTACTCCTACGAGGAATTTTATGATTTGCAACATTTGAAACCAGGCATCAAAGCAAGTTGGTTGCTTCGAAGTTGTCGTTCACAAATTGCATAAACAGAGTAAGGCATAAAGCCATATTCGCCATGCAATCGATCATACAATTAGAATATAAAGCCAGATCATGACAAATGATGTTTGAAAAGCTCAGTTTTATGATATGCAATATTTACATTGGGAACTGTAGACACCCTATTTTTGACCGACCTTAAGACTCAGACGTCACCGATTGAGCGCTCAGTGATAGTGCATATTGTGCTCGTTCTGGAGTTCAGAGTCTCGGCTACGAGCCTTGCCTCCAGACTTCGGGGCTCTTTGTGCTTTGTCTCGGTTTGCAAACCAGGTCCTTTTTCTCTGTTTTCTCTTTCCGAAGGGAGAGAGAGGTCTCGAAGACCATCTCTCCAGTGGCCGTAGGCTACGTTTCGTGGTCGTAGGCCATTTTTTTTCCCGTTTGGAGGTCGGTTTCCGGTTTTTGGAGCCGTCGGCCGTGTGCCTCGGTTCGGGACCACCTAACTACCTCCGTTTGCTCCAGTTTTTGGCACACATCTTGTTTCCTCTCCTTAGAGGGACACTGTGGCTCGGAGACCACCTTTGTGGTCATACGCCACTTTCCGGTGCCTAACAGCCTGTTTTCGGGGCCCCAGGCCGCGCGTTTTGGCCCCCGAACCCTTGTTTTGCATCGGTTAGGGTTCATTTCGGTATGGACCCTATTTTCATTGCTAGGAAGGTGGTAGGATGGTGGGAGACCAGCAATTCTTTAAAAAAATATTTTCTCTCTCCTCCAGCTGGTTTTTCCCACTTTTGAGCCACAATTTCTAGTTTTTTCATACCACCATTATGTTGTGCTCACCTGGGAGGCCACCAATATGGTAGGCCGACCAGCTTTTTCTTCTTGACCTTTTGAACCTTGCTAAAAAGTTGGTTTTCCTTTCTCTTGAGTCACATTTTTTGGTTTTTCACCCTGTAGCTGTATTCTACTCATCTGGGAGGCCACCTTTCTGGTATGGCCGACCAGCATTTCTCATTGAACCTTTTGACCCTGGTCGGCCGACCAGGGGGAGTGGCCGGCCGACCACCTAAACTGGTCGGCCAGCCTTCTGCTTTTTGCCTCTCTCTGAATGCTTTACAGCTGTGACAACTGGGGGCCATTTGGTGCATCCTCCATACACGTGTGTGGAGGATATTTGAGGCTTCTTAGAGAAGCTTTGGCCTCTCTTCTCTATAAGAGAGGCCCTCCTCTTCCTTTACAGAGGTTGAAGACTTTTGGTTAAGGCTTATACACTCCACCCTCCATATCTCCACACTTGAGCTCCCAAACCCTAATATTTTTGCACCATTTGCACTACACCTCATAGCATAACACCTCCACCATCCATCCAAGCATCTTGGAGCTGACTTGCAGAGGTTGAGAGTTCACTTCCTTGGTCAGAAGTTGATGGAGTCATTGTCTACAAGGGTAAGTCCTCATTTCCCTATTTTTTACATTTTTTTGCTTCATAACTTAGCCCTATTTGCAAGCATTTCTGGATTTTGTTATGAACTGAAAAGTGTCTTATTTGAGCTCCTCATAAGTTTGATTAGGGAAACTTTTTTGTTTGAGGTCTCCTACATCCTTGTATGCTTCATCTCTCTTTTAGAGCTTATTTTGCATGATATCTTAGCCTTACTTGCAAGCATTTTTGAGATTTTCCATGAACTAAAAAAAGTCTTATTTGGGCCCCTCTTGAAGTTTTATTGGGTGCATTTTTCTGTTTGGGGTCGTCTTCCTCTTGGCATGCTTCATTTCTCCATGATTAGGGCTATGCATTAGAGCATTCGCATTGGCCTTGGTTTGGCCTCTTAGCCACTGAAATCCAGTGGATTTTCAGTGGCTTAGATGTGTCTTTGAGCTTCAAAATCATAGAGGGGGTGACCCTCTCACCCCTCATTCTCTTTGCTAGCTTTGTTGGCCTTCCAAAGGGACTCTTTTTTGCATGCATTGAAGTCATGTTTCGGGCCTCATTTTGTGAGTTTTACGGTCTGCCTAAGCTCTGTCAAGAGCCCATTTTTCCATATTTTATGTCTATGATGCATGTGTAGAGCAATCCCATTCAAGGCCTTCTAAAGGGACCTTTCTTTGCATGTTTCCTAGACTGATTTCAGGCCCTATTTGGTGGGTTTTAGGGCTGTCATAACTCATTTCCAGAGGTGGTTTTTCCCTTTTGTTTGTCTATCATATAGGTGTAGAATACCCCCTTGCATGGCCTTCCAAAGGAGCCCCTCATTTTTGCATGCATTGATTGAGTTTCAGTGGGTATTTGAGCATATTTTGGCATGAAATGCTTCTGTTTTTGGTTGGTTGGGTGAGCCTTCATATGCTTCATATAGTTGTAGAACAACTAATGGTTCACTAGCTTTCTTTGCATGCTTTGTGGACCCTTGATGTTAGCACTTTTTGGCCATACCTTAAACTGATAATGTGCTTATTTTGGACTACCCTAGCTCTGTTTTTAGGCCTCATGGTCGAATGATGTTTGTTTTTCATGCTTGTAGTTCAATACCCATGCTTAACTTTGAGTTTTGAGGTCCATTGCATGCATGTGCTGAGGTGTGTTCATGTTTTGAGGTCATTTTTCATCATATTTTAGAGCTGGTTTGAATGCCATATTGCCATGATTTCATCTCTTTAAGTGTGCTTGAGAGTTGTGCGTGAATGCCTTGTTTACCGACCAATGAATGAGCTTCATTTTCATGCATGTTGAGCCATCATTTTAGGCCAATTTCCCACTGGTTCAAACCTGCCTAGGGTCTTTTTGGGTTTGGTTTTGCCTTTGGTGCATTGCTTTGGGTACCTCTAGAGTAACGCACTTCACTAGTTTCGGTACCCGAGCCCCCTAGCTTGCATAGTGTGCCATGTTTGCATGATTCGGGACCATTGTTTATCATGTTTCAGAGCTGTATCATATGTGTTTGTATGCCATATTGCATCCCTTGCCATGCTTTGGTAGAGTGGCATGTTATGCCTTAGGATCGGTCCTTGGCATTCGTGCGCGTTTGCATGCATTTCGGTTGTTTTATTTCCTATCGTATGGCCACTGATGTGAGTGTGGCTGAGGTCCACTCATGTTGGTGTAAGTCCATCGCGCATTGTGTATGCCATTTCAGTCCATAGCATTGCGTATGCTAGGTTGTATGTTAGAGCATTGTGTATGCCATGTTACACCGAGCATTATGTATGCCATTTCATAGCATTGCGTATGCTAGGTTGTATGTTAGTCGCATTGTGTATGCCATCTCATTTGCATTGTGTTTGGGATAGGAGTTAGCCCAAGCACGGGAAACGAGGGACGTTTCGTACTTCGAGTGACGGAACGTGTCTCAATTCCCAGTCGCCGACACTCCAGATTACCCATGATGGAGTTTAGGTTTTGTTGTGTTTTCATGTGCATTCATTTCACATTGAGTCGTGCAATTCGACTCCTCGGCCATCATGCATCGAGATGCATGATTGGTGTCACGAAGATCGAGGACTACGCTTCCTGAAGAGTAGTCATGCATACATATGTGAAAAAACTTTGCCATGCCCCTTTGTTGCTCTCTGTTACAGCAAATCAGAAATCAGCAGCCTTCTGGAGCTTTGCACAATATTCCGAGAACAATTGCAAACAGAGGCAAACCGGGGCATCGCAATGGATTTCCGCGCAAGGCAATTCAAGCATGCATCATTCATCATTCGGAACAGAGCTGAGACGGTCCATGGATTTGCGTGCTAATTTACCTGCTTTCCTAGATTAATTTTTTAATTAATTAGGATTTTGTATTCATTCGGACTGTGCTATTTATTCGGACTATACTATTTATTCGGACTGTATATTATTTATTCGGACCCTCCGAGCGAGGGCAATGTTGTAATAAGTGTGCGTGCGTGTGATGTATGTCTTCCAACCCCACGTCTTCCTCCCTTTTATTTACCAGCTTATGATGGTTAGTTTAGGGCATGTTTCAATTAGCACACTTATGATAGCATGTTTGTATCATTCATCTGTATTGCATGCACCGGGCTCGGCGGATCATACTAACTGCATTTGTATTTCAATTCCAAGTTGAATACATGTTAGCTGTAGCATCATCATATGCCATCTTAGAATAGCCGAGCCTACTGTAGTTGCATTTTTGCATGTGTTGCATTAGGCATTTCAGTATAGTTAGGATCATGCATGGATTTCTAACATAGTTTCTGTTTTGGCTTGGAGTACTCGGTAAGCGTTTATGCTTTAGCATCCTTGCATATATGTGAGTGATTGCCATGATAGCATGCTTACCATGAAGCTATGTGCTTATGTGATATACCTGTCTGAATGCCTGTGGGTGAAGGTTGGATTATCTGAATTGGAATAATGCATTGACTGTGAGTTTTAATCCACTAGACAGTGGCAAAATCATGTTTTCTAAGCCACTTGAGGGTGGCAAATCCATATTTTAGCCTACTTACGAGTAGCAAACCGTTTTCAAAAACAAACATGAAATGTTTTGTTCCAACTCAGACGATCCAGTCTATACTTGTATGCTGCGCGCATCACATAGTAAATCTAGGCTAATAACTGGAATAAGAACGCATAATGTTTTTAAAACTAGATATCATGGTTAGTAAAGGCCGATCTTCGATTGGGCGAGAGGGGGTGCTCACGAAGTGACCTTCCCCAATCGTACCCAAGTTCCCGAGCCGAGGCAACTTTGGTGATGACGGACACGTGGCCTTAGGCAACGAGTCAGGGTTTCCTAAATTTCCCAAAATAAAATATTTAAGGTGGCGACTCTACATCTAGCAAAGCAGTCATGTTTGGCACTTCTTTCTAAAAAAAATTTGTTTTTCAAAACGATTTGCCGGATTCGGACTCTTTGATGATTCATTAGTCTTGCATTGCACTCTGCGAGATTAGATACAAGACCGTGACATTTGAGTCCTGAACTGTAGTGAGCCCAAATGAACAAAACGGGATTTCCCTCCCGGGACGTTCGGGGACGTCTACAGGAACACCTACTTGGTTACATTCTCAATTTCATAAAAGTAAGGAATGGACAAAGTCACAAGATCATGGAACTTTGTCCAGCAAAATTCAATAAATACATACTTTTTTTCCTAATCTATCTTCTATCCTATCTAAATTTGGTTTATCTAACTGATGAGCTCTTAGTTGGAAAAAGAGATGTTGGGCCTTTAATTCAAATTCTGTCTATTCAAGAGCCTTATATGTTTCATCTATTTCTCCTGCCCCATGTATTTCATCCATTGGGTATCTCCTCCAAACTCTAAGTCTTGGTTCTTGAAGTTCTTATATTCTTCAAGAAGATTCTCTACCTCATACTGAATTTGAATACGAGCAGCAGAGGTTTTCCTCCAGCAACTGACTAGTAATGGAAGCATTTGTGTGCCAGTTGAGTAGAAGATGAAGTTGATCCAAAAGAGTATAAAGCTCTGCTTGGGCTATAAGGTTAAGGATGTGGCTTCGAGAGATAATATCACAAGACCATAATAAGTTCTTGTGAGAAATATCACCTCGAAGGACATCAAAGGATAAATGGAAGAAAGCGGCAAGCAGAGTCTGGGCTCTATACTGTTGGTAAGTAGTAGGAAGAACTGGGGCTTGGTAGAGAGCAAAATGCTGGCTCTCGAAGAGGGTGAGTTTCAGTTCTTTAATCCAGTTAGGATTGGAAGGCAGGGAAGAAGCAATTGGGTCATCTCCAAAGGAATGTGGAATTCAGGTCTATTCACACATTCTAGCCCAGTCAGAGGAGCAAAGTCTTGCTTTTTTGGCTAAAAGTGAGGGACTGAGTCCCAAGGATTCAACAGGGTGTGGAGTATTTCGCACTATTCTGGGCGGTAATGTGGAATTATATCATGCCGAGAGCAGGTTGTCCTCAAGGCTACGTAGACAGTCGAGAGGGATGTATGGATATACTACGGAGCTGCGCATGGAGGGATGGATTGCAATGGGGTCATCAAATTTAGGGAATCGATGGTGGATTCGCTCCCTAGTTTGAGGTTGAGTGAGTGTAGGCCAAGTTCCCCAGCCAGTGCTGTTAGAAGTGTTGTTAGAGGAAGAGAAGGCAGCTTCATCCTATGCAGAAAGTTGGGAGGTAGAGGAGGAGCTTCCAAGATCCATTTTTGCAAGTTCTTGGTCCAAAGGTTTGCAGTTGACAGATTCTTGGTCCAAAGGTTGATAGTTTGCGAAAGCATCCATAACTTGAATAAATGGAGGCGGATAAGCGTGGCCAATAAATGCATGAAGGTTCTTTCGAGGACGAACATCATTATCTAATACCTCTTCGTATGTACGATCGATGAAAAAAAAGGTTTGTTTGGCCATGGGAACTGTATCAGCCTTTTCGAATAATCTGGTAGTGGAAAATGTTCAAGCACAAGAAAGAATTTAATGCAGATTAAGTGCTTCATTTATGGAAGACGGTTGCATTTCTAAGAAGATGCAAAGTCCATGCACATCCTAGGGCATGGACAAAGTGCATTGAGTCCACTAATATCACCAAGTATGGGTATATTAGTGCGGGGGGTAATGTTGGCTACATATTTTGTAAAAGCTAATCGCAGCTCGACACGTGGTACATGAGGGACAATTCACGAAGTTGATATAAGTCTCCAATCAAAGACAGACACGTGGCAGGTCATATTGGTTATAATGGATCTGCACAACACTGGGAAAACTAGAAGGCGTAAGATGATGTGGCCTAACGTTTACTCACGAATTCAAATTCAAATCCAAGAAGGAAGCCTAACTGCCAGAATGGCGAAGTGGGATTGACTGTGAGAGAGCATGATCAGCAATCAAGGGAGGATATTTCGATGGTTGGAAGCCCACTTCGACGGTTACCCTTGGAAAGTATAAATAGCAGGGAAGGCCCTGAATTGAAGGACCCAGACTTAGATCCAGAAACCAATTTATTTACTTCACAGTTCTTTCTAGTTCTACATTTTCCAGTTCTTTACATTTCAGCATTTCAATTCCTGTACTACACTTCGTTTCCTATAAGTAGTTTCAAGTAGTCGTTGTTGCAAATCTTTTCAAGACTGGGTCATTTCGTTATAAGTTTCTATGTACTTAATGAAATTCAGTTTCTAAATTATTCTGTACTTGTTATTTCTTATAAATTTCTCCTAAAACAAGCCACCAGTAAAAGTCCTCTTCATTGAGACTGAAAGAATTTCAACACAATCGTCTGATAATTGGTTGGCAATTAAAATTCTGTAAGGATTGATTGATCCTTACTGGCATGCTTACATTTACACTATTAACCTTCGAAAGCCAAAAATGCTAACAAGAACTAATCAGAAAATGATAAGAGTGGTTAGCAGACTCGAAAATGACAATTAAGTTTAAAATATTGACTATAAAAAATTATGGAAATTATGGGAATGACATTTGGCCTGTACTGTTTGTATCGTATCATTAGGTCACCTTTGTTTCTAATTTTATTTCTTTTCATTTTATGTGTAAGTTTGTAATGTTATTGAAGCTCCTCAAAGTGGTCATTTGTTTGTCATTTGACCATAAGATAAGGTACTACGGACAATTCTCAGCTTCCGGACAAGGAAAAGAAAATATGCTTGTGCTTTGTGTTCATCGATGATCTCTCTAATGTTTGTCTAAGCTGTTCTTCAAGATTGCTTCATGTTGGTCACCTGCTCATCGGTTTTTGATTAATTGCTAAAATTACTCTTGTTTGATAATATTTACAATTTATTATTATTATTATTATTTCTTGATAAAAGAAATAAAAAAAATAAATAAAACATGATTGATATGTATGTATGTTAAAACTTGTTTTGAAAAATAAGTGAAAAGGAATTACTAAAATTTAATAGTTGCCGACTGAAGGTGATAGTGAAAGGTATTTTCAAGTGACCATATGCAATTAGCGGTTGCTAGAGATGGCTCCCAGTTAGAGATGGTGACCAAAGGTCTCCAGTGATAGTGGTCGAAAGAACTAGGTGGTAGCTGGAGGTGGAGGAAGGCCAAATGTAGTGGTGGTGATGGACGGTGTGAAATAAAATTTAACATTTTCTATGTACTAAAGTATGTGAAACATATGTATGTGAGGGTACTCTCACTTTAATAACTAATTTTTGAGGTTGAGTTTTACTTAAAACTGTACATGTTGTGGGACTTCCCTTCCATGCTGCTAGTCGAAGAGAGAAAAGAGTGCAAATTTTGTATTCAAAACAAGTTTAAATAAATTTTTTGTTACAAAAAATGATTAAATTTTGAAAACAATTTATTATTTTGGAAATGAAAATAGACACCAAATGAGTTTTTGTTTATAATTTTTTAAATTTTATAAACATAAATAAAAAATTAGGAAATTCTATAATATACACTTTGAAAAGGGGTGTATCATATGTCCAGTTACAACTTTTTGTAATTTTTAGTTATAACTCATTGTGGTATTATTAGTCTTAACTTAAATATGACTTATTATGGTTGTTATTGAATTAAGAGTAAATGAATATTTGGTTATGACACAAGTGACATTTGGTTGTGACTCATTATGGTTCTGGTCATAACTCATTGTAAAGTTAGTTATAACTTAGGGATTGTTTGGGGTGTCCTAAATAAGTGTACTTTTTATCTTTTTGGACTAAAAAATTGAGAAAAAAAATATGAATATTTGGATTAACTTTTTGATTTTTTATGGAAAAATGTGTATTAAAAAATTGTAAAAATTGGTTTGTAGGGAAAAATTAGGATTGAGAGTTGTGCAGTCGTAATTGTTGGCTTTTGGTGAATAGTGTTAACTTTTTAACTTTTTGAGTAACTTTTTGACTTTTTCTTATCTTCCCAAACTTGGCCTTAATTATGATATATTGTGATTGTTATTTTAATTATAACCAAAAAAGTCATTGGTTATTTCTTATTAAAATCTTCTTAGTTATGATCGAAAACAAAATAAGGGAGCCGCTATTCTCACATCACTTTACTCCAAATACGCTCTCTTCTTTGTCCCAGGGCCGGCCCTAGCCTAAGGCTAGTAAAGCCTGTGCCTTAGGTCCCAAAATTTTGGCCCAAAAATAAAGCCCTCAAATTTAGTAAAATGTTATAGGCCCAATTTTTTTTTTTTTTAGGATCAATTTAAAGGGCTCCAAAATATTTGATTGAGTCCCAAAAATATTTTATTGGGTCCATGTATGGTTTAGCCCATATTTATTTATAAGTGTAGTTTGGCCCATATTTATTAAAATGAAAATATGTATTAAAAAAAAAAGTGTTTGGGCCCAAGAAGAACAATACATACAATATATGAGCTTATTTTTTTATTTTTATTTTTTAACCTTCTTTATCTATTAGATTTTAGTAGAATAAATAATTTTGTCCTAATTTTTTTACCTTGGTCTTTATTAGTTTTAATTGAATAATTTTTTCCTAATTTTATTTCATTAAATTGTTTTGTTTATAATTTAAATGATTATATGTGCAAGTAAATTTTTTTGTGATTATAAACAAATAAAAAAGTTGTAACTTATCGTTTTATTCATAAACTTTTTTTTTTCAATGTAAGAGGGGCCCGTATTTCCGAAATTCGCCTTAGGCCCCCTAAATCTCAGGGTCGGCCTTGCTTTGTCCTTATTATACATAGAAGGGAGTGTATTTGAAGTAAAGTAGAGTGAAAATAGTAACTATATATGATAAAAACAAAAAATGGAGTGTATTTGAAGTAAAGTGGAATAGGCATAACGGCTCCCCAAAATAATATCAAAATTACAAATTATCATAACTGAGACCATCTCCAATCTAGACTTGTATCTTTCATCAAATTTAAATTTAATAAAAAATTGGTGAAAATAGTGTTCCAATCGCTTCACCAAATTGATATCAAATGAAGAGAGTTATACTTTATTTATCAAATCAAGGAAGCGTTTGACTTTTCATTAAAATCTCGCAGGTGACCAGCCAGATGATCGAGTGGACGACCGGATTGGGAAAGATTTGATGAAAATTTACACAATTTTGGACAATTGGCTAGATGACTGGCCGGATTTGATGAAATGATTAGAGCACATCATATCAGATAAACTTTTTATCCAAATTTGATGAAAAATTTGAATAAACACCCAAAATAAATAAAAATATATTGTTTTTAAAAATTATTTAATTTATTAAAACCCAAACAGACTCACCATTTATCCGAAAATTTTTTATTTTTATTTTTTGGTTCCATTCCATCCTCATGGCACCCTAATCGGGGAGTTTTGATTCGGCCGTTGATAAGATAAGATCTCATCTAACACACCAACCAACACATGATAAATGTAGGCTGGTATTACCAAATAATAATAATAATAATAATAATAATAATAATAATGTAGGCCAATGAAATTCATTGCATTGGGAATATCCCATATTGCCCAATCTATTCATTTGGCCCCGATACTGCCAAGGTAGCTCTGACTATCATCACTTGTTTTGTTTATTTGTCAAATTTATGCAAATTTTTTTTTTTTTTGGTACCAAATGATGATGCTCTTCCACAACTCTTCATCTCTGCTTCCACTTAAATGCTTAGTCTTAGCACCATTGCTTATCTATACGCCACTTTTAAAAGACTCTGGTTTTGTGTTCATAGTGTTGGAAAATGGTTTTGAATTTTTTTTTTTTTGAGCATTAATTAAGGCGGGACTCAAGTATTATTTTTAATGTTTTTTATTGTGTTCGTGTTTAATGTCGCGTACTGAATAAAATTGTGTATTTAGTTGCTCAAAACTATTTCCGGATGAATGAGAATTCAACGTGCATTTTCAGATTCGTGAAAATGCCTTTAGGTGGGTTTCCTATACATTTGTGAAATGTGCTTGTCTCACATTAGAAAGGCTTAAGGTTTTGAATAGATTTATATATTTTAGCTTCGAATACTTGGGATGGGCCCCAAGGGGTACCCAATTTGTGAAAGGTAGAGGTTATGGATAAAGTGGGTTAGACCCATTGGACTCAAAACAAAAACCACGCACGCGCCGTCCGTCCGAGCTTGGGCTTGGGTGGTGTTGTCCAATCAAATATTTATCCTTTTAGGCTAAAAACATTTGTATTTTATTTATTTAATTTTGAATTTCGTTTTCAAAATTTAAATTAAATCTGTCTAGTTTTTTTTCACGCAAACAGAGCCCTCCACCCGAACAGCTTTTCTACCTGTTGAAATTCAAACCGAATTCAAATCTGTCCAAACAGGTTTTGAATCTGTCCGAACAGGTTCCTATTTGTTGGCACCTGTTCGAAAAAGCCACCATTCCTTCTATATAAAGCCTGCATTCCAGTAATTCTTGGCATCAAATTTTTCCATCAGATTTTAGTCTTTCTTCTTCTATTCGTCCCTACGCTCCTGCATCTAGTTCTGCATTTTTTTTAGGAAAAGAAAGAGAAAGAGTTACAACATAATGTAGTTCACCAAACTTGATTTTGTAGTGCTACAAATTTAAGTGTTAGTCGTTGTATCCTAGGAAGTAGGTGCCAATAAATTTTGAAGCACCGGAGCGAGAGCGAAATCTACTTTAAGGAGATTGTGTCCAACACAAGTCTCGACTTTAATTTCTATAAGCATTTAATTCGAAATTTAATTTATATAATTATTTTTTGAATTATTTTATTTTGTTATTTATTTAATTTATACATTTAATTTACACACACAACTGTGGTGTAACACATAGTTGTACAGTTTATGACAGTTACAAATTTCTAATATTACGAGGGAGGGAGGGAGGGAGGGAGGGAGGGAGAGAGAGATGGCCATTTCTAGTTATGCATTCCAAGTGAACAGTTGTGTGCAAAAGCCTTCCGTCTCACACAGATTTTATCACGTCACGACTTCATTGTCCTCTTCTTTCAAGGTATACTCATCTCTCTCTCTCTCTCTCTCTCTAATGATCTGTGATGGGTCTGAATACAAACTTAACCATGCAAAACAAAAGCAATTTCTACAAATTACTTTCAACATTACTTATCTAGTCTGTTTTCATCATTTGCAGCCATTCTTCAGAGATTTTCCTGAATTTCCCACGAAAATCGACATTGCTGAAACTGCCAAGAACACTTATGTCAGATTAATTGATGCCTGTGTTGATTTGGTGTTCAAATTCAACGACCGGCCATTGCTCCCATCTCAGGTACCTACAGAAATAACTTTATTTTACACATTTATTTTGGGAATCTTTATTGGTTTATATGTTAATATATGTACATTAATTTAGCAGAGTAACTTTGCTCCAGTTGAAGAGATAGGAGAAGCTTCATGTTACCGCCATTGAAGGGAGAATTCCACATGATTTTCCTAAGGGTGTTTACATAAGAAGTGGTAAATAATTTCAAATTTTCAATATGATTATAGTCGCGTCGCAATAAAACCACTTGTCAAGAAAATTTATAAAGAAATCTGTTCAGAACTGGATTATGCATCGTCCTAATTGAGTTGGAATATTAGCATGTTTGAGTGTCCTTAATATCTAATATAGAGTAATTCTCTAAGTTGTCATCAACTGTTTGAAGTTTATGTGAGAGAACTCATTGATGGGGACAAGGATTAATTCAAAAGGACTATGTTAACAATGAGACAGTATGCATGACAGCAAGAATGCACTGAAAAAAACCAAAGAATGAAACATCAACAATAAATAAAAGACAAAGAAGGTAAATAGGAAATTTGGTGAGTAAAATGAACAATCGATATGGCTAATTTAGACACTGATGTTTAGAAATCCAAACCAGCCTGCAACAAACTCCACCAATGGCATTAGATAAAAGACTTTATTTAACACAGAGGGTTAAATTACACTTATGGAAAAGAGTCTGCTGTGTAGTGGCAAAGTCAAGATTTTAGTTGAAGGAAAAGAGTCTGCTGTGTGGTGGCAAAGTCCAGATTTTAGTTGAAGGACAAATACTAAAGACAAATTATTAGGTGAGGTCGATTTGAAAAACAAAGTAAAATAAAACAATTATCAATATTTCAGAACTACTCCAATACCATACATATCACTATAATAAAAAAATTATCTTTATAGTTTTCTTAGATTTAATTGTGAATTAAATAAGGATTCTGTTAGAATAGTAGAGAGAGAAAATAATATGTATTGTATTGAAGGTAACAGAAGGCCTGTATATATAGGTTGAGAAAGAGTATCCTACTAGAAATCTAACTATAAGAAAAAGTATTCTATAAGAGACGTAACTATAGCAACGCCTAATATATTTAGGAAATCAATACCTAATATATGTAGAAATATAAACCATATATACATTAATATCCCTCGACGGCTTGGGTGGTTCGTATGGTGTATAATCACGCTCACCATGATATAGGTATAAGGTTTTTTTTTTTTTTTTGAATGTAATAGGAGGCCTGTATAAGCTGAGAAAGAGTATGCTGCTAAAAATTTAACTATGAGAAAAAGTATCCTATAAGAGACCTAACTATGGTAACACCTAATATATTTAGGAAATCAATATCTAATATATGTAGAAATATATACCATATATACATGAGCATCCCCCTTCAAAATCAATGAGGATAAACATCTTGAGTTTGGAGAGATAAACTAAAACATGAAATAAAACTAAATAAAATAAAAAGCAAATAGATTGCAAAATCCGAACGAGAGCGCAATGGTGCTTTGAAATAGATCAGAGGCCGGAACTAATGTCCGAAGACCGTTTATGGTCGTGTCAGACCATTGTAGGAACTGGCTGAAACTAATGCCAGGATAGTTTAAGGTCATGCCGGACCGACATAGAAATTGGTTGGAACTAATGTCGAGATCAGAGGCCGGAGCTAATGCCAAAAGATATATAGTTTCTGGTCATGCCGGACCGTTGTAGGAGCTAACTGGAATCAATGTCGGGACAGTTTACGAGGTCATGTCGGACCGTTGTAGAGATTGGCTAACTGGAATCAATGTCGAAACAGTTTAAAGGGGTCATGTCGGACCGATGTAAAGAATTGGATGTTGAACCAACAAGCGTGACACATACATAACTTATGATAGCAACAGATAACTGAGTGCACCAGGGGGCGGCTTGGATTGTGCGCTAAATGGGGCGGCTTAGGTTGTGCCCCAAAGAGGGCAGCTTAGATTGTGCACCAGAGGAGGCGGCTTGGGTGGTGCGCCAAAGGGCAACAAGAGCTTAACCTATAGTTCTGATACCATGTTAGAATAGTAGAGAGAGAGAAAATAATATGCATTGTATTAAATGAATTATATTAAATGTAATAGAAAGCCTATATATATAATTTGAAAAAGAGTATCCTACTAGAAATCTAATTATGAGAAAGTATCTTATAAGAGACCTAATTATAGCAACACTTAATATATCTAAGAAATTAATACCTAATATATGTAAGAATATATATCATATATACATTAACAGATTCAATCACTAATTAATATTTAGTTGAGTTTGTTGGAAAAAGAAAGGAAAATTTTAGAAAGAAAAATGCAAAATGTTTTCAAAACCTTAGCTTATAATTTCTTAAAAATTGAGAGGGGTATGCCCCTCCTGGTCCCTTCCTGGCTCTATACCCGTTATTATAGAGTACATTTCCTCATATCCCGCTTTAATGAGACTGGATTATTCTCTTTGCTTGGTTTAGGTTTGCTAAAAATATTTTTAAAAAAATTTTATTTTTTTATTTTTACTGAAATTTTTAAATATTTTAAGTAATTTTTTTTAAAATTTTTAGACACACCTAACATAAATACACTTAAAAAGTATAATTTTCATGAAAAAAATCTTTAAAAAATTTACTAAATACAAAAAATACGAAAATGCAATATATTATTCGTAAGGAGCATCTAAATGCAATATATTTTACTTTTTAGATA
This sequence comes from Camellia granthamiana, assembly GCA_036172215.1. NCBI lineage: Eukaryota > Viridiplantae > Streptophyta > Magnoliopsida > Ericales > Theaceae > Camellia > Camellia granthamiana. Next base: position 42,261,489 of record CM069916.1, read on the forward strand.
TATCTAAGTAAGGAGCATCTAAAAAAGTAAAAAAAACGCTTAAAATTTTAAAAATATTTACTAAAAACAAAAAATAAACGCGAAAAAAAAATCAATTTTTAAAAAATTAAATTCAGAAAACTAAAACTAAACACACTAAATATTATTTATTTATTTATTTATTTTTGCTGCATAGTACATCTTGTTCTCTTCATATCCTACTTTGATGAGAGGGGCCACTTTATTTTATTTTATTTTATTTAAATATTTAACAATAACAGCATCTTATTATTATCAGTCAAGAAGTATATATATATATATTTATATGTATAATTGTAAGAAAAAATTATTAAAATTATATATATATATTTTGCATTATTTGAACTTTTATCAATACCTATTGAATGAGAGTCGTAAAAATCTTTCTCCTAATAATAATATTATGATTATCACAATTTTATATTTTATTTTATTCATCATTTTATTATCATCACTGCAATGGTACGTAATATATACAAATAATGAAGTTTATTAAATTAATACAATATTAACACATGAAATATAATTTTAAAAGATAATATATATATATATTTTTTTGGAGTTTGTTTACTTTCTCTTAGTTGTGTTTGATTTATGGATTTAGAGAAGAATTTGGAAAGAGATGGAAAATGTGTATGGAATTTAATAAAATATATGTATATTTTATTTACATTTTATCTATATTTTCTCTTTCTATTTTCAAATTCTTCTCTAAATTTTGAACCAAACACAATCATATAAACTAAAGGACATAAAGAAGAGTTTAAAATGGGAGGTTTTTTTTTTTTTTTTTTTTTTTTTGATCATATGAAAACAAGCAGGGACCACAAACAAAACAAAGCTGATTAGGCCAGCCTTAATAAAGCAAAAAGAGACAAAGGGGGGAAAGATATCCAGTCTAGAGGGAGGGCATTCCTAAGAGAAGCCTGGGCCACCCAATGCACTGCTCTGTTTGCTGTTCTAGGACTCCAAGAAAGCTTCAGATTTAAACGATAAGCAAGTTGTTTGATGTCGAAAAAAATAGCACCACAGTCCCATGGAGGATCAAGTTCAGAGACACTAAGGTGAATGACAGATTTGTTATCTCCTTCAATTTCCACCCCTGCTAGATTGCGAGCAAGAGCTAGTTGACATGCTAACCGACACGCGAGGGCCTCACCTTGAAGAGAAGAAGAGCACACAGTCTTTTTAACCACACCATCCAGCAACCTACCATTCGAATCCCGAAGAATGGCAGCGATTGAAGCTCGATCAGAGCCTTTTTGGATAGCCACATCACAATTTATCTTAAATTTTCCAGCAGCTGGACGTCTCCAATTAACTTCCCTTTGCTGATGGCTTCGAAATCTGTGACTGTGATCAGTCCCTTGCGAGATGTTCCTGGCATCAAATTCCTGTTTCGCCAACCTTGCGCGAAGCAATGTGGAGAGCGGATCAACTGGTTTTTGAGAGAAAACAAAATCATTGCGTTCTTTCCAAACAAACCACCCAATCCAGGCAATTGAGCTGAAAAGAAGATTACACTCCTTGCTATCAGTGAAATACTCCATCATCTTGCAAGACCACCTCAAAATTGATTGACTCTCTGACCAAGAAACTTTGTAACCAAACTGCCACCCGAACCACACCGGTCTTACCCAATCACACTCAAATAGGAGATGCTCAACAGATTCCAGCTGCTGGTTGCAAATAGGGCAATAACCTGACTCAGCACAATTTCGTTTGAACAAATTTTCTTTCGTAGCTAGCCCATTCTTACACACTCTCCACCAAAAATGACGGATTTTCGGAGGAATAGAAAGAGACCAAATGAATTTCCAAAAGTTCTTAGAAAGCTGGAAGGAGGAAGACGGTCTATGAATTAGCTCCCTTTCTTTCTCTTTTAAAGCAACATGATAACCCGACTTCACCGAATAAGAGCCCTTAGACTCGAACTGCCAAACCAAAGTATCCTCCATATTTTCTTCCGAAATTGGAATAGTACAGATGGCTTCAACTTCCTTCGCCGAAACTAAATTGTGTAGGGAATCAACTTTCCAGCTCTTGTGTACTGGATCAATCACATCCACCACTCTAGATACTTCGCAATTCGCTGGTCTTGGAGAACAAAGTTTAAACCCAGGAATAGACGGAATCCACTTGTCATCCCAAAATGAGACAGAAGCCCCATTGTTGACTTGCCATCTAACTCCTTCAAGCAGAATACTCCTTCCTTGAATAAGGCTAGTCCATGCCCAAGAGGCTCGCCTTCCTTGCGAAGCATTAACGAAATTTGAATGAGGAAAGTAAATGCCTTTTAACATCCTGGCACAGTATGAGTTAGGGAACTTCAATAACCTCCAACCTTAGCGAGCAAGGAGGGCCATGTTAAACGCATGAAAATCTCGAAAACCCAGGCCTCCATGGATTTTAGATAAAGCCAGCTGCCCCCATCTCACCCAATGAATTCCTTTCCCTTCCGGGTCGCCCCTCCACCAAAATTTACTAATGTATGAATTTAATTTCTCACAAAATTTCTTGGGGAAAGCAAAACAAGCCATCGCATAAGTTGGAATAGCTTGGACAACAGCTTTAATTAAAACTTCCCGCCCAGCCGGAGACAGCAACTTCAATTTCCAACCTTGCAATTTTCCCAAAACTTTCTCAATGATGAAATCGTAAGCTTCCGCCTTCGACTTCCCCCAGAACGAAGGTAATCCAAGATATTTCGCAGTAGCCAGTGATAAGCTTAGGCTTGAGAGCCTGCAGATGCTGCTTTGAATATCCGGCAAAACGTTAGGTGAAAATTGAACACAGGACTTATCAAAATTAACAACCTGACCTGAAGCTCCACAGTACATTCGCAACACATCCAGAATATTTGTGCACTCTTCGACATTTGCTCTGAGGAATAAAAGCACATCATCCGCAAACAGCAAATGGGAAAGGGTAGGGCAATGTGGCGTTAACTGTAATCCAGAAATTCTATTATCACGGAGGCTGTTTGTTAACAATTTGGAGAGAATGTCAGCGACCAAGATAAAAAGATAAGGAGAAAGAGGGTCTCCTTGCCGTAACCCCCTAGACGGAATAAAAAAAGCCTTCTTCTCCCCATTTGAGACCACAGAAAAACTAACAGTTGAGACACATTGCATTACCCATTGAATCCACATAGGGTGAAAACCCATCTTCCTCATCATTGCCTGTAGAAAATCCCACTCAATTCGATCATATGCTTTATTAAAGTCCAACTTTAACTGCCATATACTCATCTGCCCCCCTTTTCTTTAATTTCAAAAAATGAAAAGCTTCGTGGGCCACCAAAATATTGTCCTGTATCATCCTTCCGGGCACAAAAGCCGACTGATTTGGTGTGATCACACTCCTCAAAATTTTCTTCAATCGGTTTGCCAAAACTTTTGTAATGATCTTCAGGATAAAGTTGCATAGACTGATAGGGCGGAATTGAGATAATTTCACTGGATTACTAACCTTCGGAATTAAAACCAGATTAGTGTGGTTGATTTCTTTAAGGAGAAAACCACTGTGGAAAAAACTCTGGACCGCTTTACACACTTGAGCACCAACATCAACCCAATATTGTTGATAAAAAAACCCCGGGAATCCATCGGGCCCAGGTGATTTTGTAGGTCCCAATTGAAATACAGCAGTGCAAATTTCAGCCTCTCCAACTGGCAGAATCAAAGTTCTATTCATCTCATCTGTAATTGAGGGTTCAACAACCGAAAGGGCTTCCGCAAAATCTCTCTCACCAACACTTGTGAATAACTCCGAGAAGAACCCATACATATGCTGTTTTATATCCTGATCCGAATTCAGCCATAACCCATCCTCAGTTTGTAATCTCAAAATCTGGTTTCGTTGCCGCCGTTGGATCATAGAAGCATGAAAAAATGCTGAATTTTTATCCCCATAATTGAGCCACCGAATTCGCGACCGTTGGTGGAGATACATCTCTTCTCTTGCTAAAACACATTCCAACTCAGTTTTTAGCTGTCCCTGCACTCGTAAATTTTCATCAGTTGGGCTTTGGGCTTGGAGCTTGGACAACTCAGATTTCAGCTGGGCAATACAAATTTTATTATTTCCGAAGGTCAGCTTACTCCACTCTTGCAGTCCAGACCTACACTCCTTGAGTTTGTGAACTAGTTGAAACATGTTAGATCCATTCACATCGGAAGCCCACTTAGAGCGAATAATTTCCGCACAATCCGGACTAGTAGACCACATAGTCTCAAACTTAAAGAGTCTAGGAATTTTCTTGAGAGGTAAACAGCAGTTAAGAATTATAGGACAATGATCAGAACCAACTTGAACTTCATGAAAAAGCTGGGCACTTGAGTAGAGAGCTCTCCAATCAACTGTAGCCACCGCTCGGTCGAGTCTCTCGCGTATATTGTTCTCTCCCAATTGATTATTGGACCACGTATACGGGGCACCATTAAATTCCAAATCCATGAGAGCACAGTCCGATAATAGCTCTACAAACAACTGAATTTGACTCATGCGACAGTCCACCCCTCCTTGCTTTTCTCCCATGGCCCCTATCTCATTAAAAGCACCAATACATAAGAGAGGATATTTATTCTGTGAAACCATCTTTTTAAACTGGCCCCAAAAACCCCTGCGGTTTCCTCTTTGCGGGGGAGCATACACAAAAGCAACAGCCCAACTTTGCAATTTGTCAGGGGGAGATACCACTCCTCTAATGAGATTTTTAGATTTAAATCTGAGGTCAATATTCACCTCATCAGTCCACCATAAAGCCAAACCACCCGATAAACCCTCCGGTTCCACATAACATTTATGGGAGAAATTCAAACTCCTTCTAACTCTTTCTAACCTTGCAGCTTTATTTTTGGTTTCCATGAGAAAAACCACTGTGGGGCGATGGGTTGAAATCAACCCTCTGAGGATCTGGATTGTCAGGGGTCACCCCATCCCCTGACAATTCCAGCTAAGAATCAACATGGCTCGTGTGGCTGTTTCGGGCCAGCCACCAAAGCCCATTTCTCAGTATCCAGAGAGTCCTCTGAAGGGAAAGTGCTAGGTACTTGGGAACAACACTCATGTCTCCTAACTGTATCATATATATGAAGTTATTGTAAAAGTCAGTGGGTTCGGCTGAAGCCTCTGGAATACAACTGCCGTCGCCCGTGAACACACGTTAAAATGTCATTAACTTGTGCATGTTGTTTTATTGGAAGTGCAGGCCCAAACCCCCTATTTGGAGGATTTAAATCAACAAAGTCCATGTTTGGTAGATCAAGTCACATATGGGTTGAGGGAGAAGGAATGCTTCATGCTCTATATTTTAATGAAGATAGAGATGGCAAATGGCAAATGGCCATGTTCAAACAGAAACTTTCAAGTTAGAGAAACAAAGAAACAAACCCTCCTTTCTTCGTGCTATCGAAGGTGATTTGCCAGCTATTTTGTCTGCTTGTCTGCTTATCTGCTTAATTTGGTATCGTTTTCATTTGTTTTCTGTTTTCTTTTTCTTGAAAGCACAAAAAAAATGTTTGGCAAACTGTTTTCTAGAGATTAGTAAGAAAACAACCCACTTTTTGGAAATATTAAAAAGTTGTTTTTGATTTTTCAAAATCTTATTAGAATAAAAATGTAAACGATAAGTGTTTTCAAACTTTTTCATTTTTTCTTATCCCAAAATACACAAAAATTGAAAATGAGAAAATTAAAATCATTCTAATTTATGCAGTTGAGGTTTGGCAAAGTGAACAAAGACATTAGCAAGCATTCAGGGAAGTTCTATACAATTGCTGAGAACCACTTGCCTCAAGAAATTGACATCCTCACACTTGAAACTTTAGGCCATTGGGATGCCAATGGAGCTTGGAATCGACCATTCACAAGTCACCCGAAGGTACCTAATTCATTAACTGCCACAAAAATGTCATACCCGCGATTTGATTTAATTTAATTTAATTAATTAATTGATTTATTTATTTATTGGTGCCATAGAAAGTTCCGGGTACAGGGGAGCTGGTTATGATAGGGGTTGATGCAGTGAAGCCTTTCCTTGAACTCGGTATAATCTCAGGTATATTTTTTTGTGTTCTAGTTTTAGATTAATTCACATCTTAAACACATTGATCTAGAGCCCCTTTGTAAATTTGAAATTTTTTTCCCTATTTATCAGCTGATGGAACGAAATTAGTTCATAAAGTTGATCTCAAATTCAATAGGACTAGCCTTTGCCATGATATAGGCATTACACAGAGGCAAATTACTGATCTAATACATATTTTCTTTTTCTTGGTCTCCGAACAACTAATAAGTTCTCTCATTTTTTTGTTGTGCAGGTACAATGTGATCATGGATTTTCCTCTAAATGTGATCATGGAGGCCCGTGAGTATTTGTTATTAAGATGCATTTCTAACGAAATTTAAAGTACTTAAAGTCGAAATTGTTCTCTAACCATGGTCTGGAATGTTGTTATTCAGATTAATAAAATATGAAAAGGAAGGATATGCAAGAATTGGTGTCATGCCTCGTTACGGCAATGCAAATTCAATCGAGTGGTTTGAAGTGGAACCAAGTATCGTATTTCACATTATCAACTGTTTTGAGGATGGCGATGAGGTTGTGCTCTGGGCATGTAGAGCCCGTGGGTCAATTATTCCAGGGCCTGATCTAGGCTTGAACAAATTCGAGTGGTTCTCTAGGGGATTTAAACCTCTAAATTCAGCTGAAGAAAATAATGATAGTTCAGCCCAAGATTCATTACTTTTTGCGCGTTGTTATGAGTGGAGACTGAACATGAAAACCGGAGAGGTTAAGGGAATGAATCTCACTGGAACGGAGTCCTCCATGGATTTTCCTATAATAAATGAAAATTTCACAGGTTTAAAAAATAAATATGGATATACCCAAGTTGTCGATTCCATTGCAAGCTCTACTTCAGGTAAACTTTTGTGAAAGAAACAGAGAAAATTATCTTTATGACTTCAATGGCTAACTATATAGTTGTGTATCAATTTTTAATTTAGGCATGGCTAAATTTGGGGGACTAGCTAAGCTATACCTTGAAGAATCAGAACCCGGGTTTTCTTTGGTAGTTGCCTTCTTCATGTCCTTGTATCTTTTTTTTTCGATCTTTTGATTCTATTATTGATGCTTATGAATCTGATTTTCGACAACTTTGATTTTGTGAACCAGACAGAGAGACGTGAAGAGTTTATAAAGGTGGAGTATCATAAGTTTGAGGAAAACACTTTTTTTTGTTCCGGGGCTGCATTTCTCCCTAAACATGAAGGAGGTGAAGAAGACGATGGTTGGATCATCACTTTTGTTCACAATGAACATACTGATACATCATTTGTAAGTAATTGTTAGTACAACATTAACTATAGTCTAATTGGGAACTCTAATGTCATACATTGATTTTTGAAGATTTAGTATTTCCTCTATTGCAGGTCTATATAATTGATGCGAAGAAGTTTTGTAGTGAGCCGGTAGCCAAAATTACACTACTGAGTAAAGTGCCTTATGGTTTTCATGGAGCTTTCATGTCGAGACCCTCGCGACATTAACAAGATATGAAAGATTCATGCAAACCATATATATATATATTGATAGCGATGTTAATCTTGCAAATATGTGTATATTGATTTGGGAAGATGTGGGTTGTTTTTCTTGTTGGGTGTCAAAGAAATCATGTAAAGGAGTTCAGATTTTCTAGTGGCAATAGTTCAATTTTGTGTGTTTCACTTCAATGTATAGAGAAATTCACAAGCAACAAATGTTTACTTCAGGTTAATTTAAGTTGTTTCCAATTTATGGCAATTTAATGCCCAAAAAACTCCATAATAAAATCATCTCTAAAGTGATATTTGTTTGTCATTTCACTATTTACTTTGGAAAACAAAATAAACCAGTCCATCCAATTCAAGAGTGCCCTTTTCTTATTCAATTTGTTGAGAATTTTAGAATTTTGAAATTAATGTGCATTAGTAGGGGTGGTGAAGGTAATGTGGTAGTTTCGAAAAACGTTTTTTATTTTTGAAGTAAAAATTAAAAATTTTGTCCAAATAAATTTATTTCCATTGATAATATAAAACTTTTTATTTTTATTTTTATTTTTCATAGTACCAAACATTAAAAAATATAAAAAATATTTTTCACAAAAATAAACAAACCAAACCTTGCATCATAACCATATAATTTTATCAAATTTTATTTTTAAAAAAATAGATGAAAATTATTATTTTAAAAATATTTTTTATTTTATTTTATTAAATTTGTCTTGAAAAAACATAGACAAAGGGTTTATTTGGTAACCATTCTGTTTTTAGTTTTCAGTTTATATTTATAAAATTTAAAAAAACTGTCATAAAAACTTGTTTGATAATTTTTTTGGTTTATAAATGGTTGTCTCAGTTTATAAATTTGAGGAAAAAACGTAAATTCAAAAAATGAGTTTACGTTTTCAGTTTTTAATTTTTTTTTTCAATTATTTTTTTCAATTATTTTTTTTTCAATTAATTATTTCTTCAAATAAATTTTTTTTAAATAATTTTTTTTCAATTATTTTTTTTCAAATAATTTTTTCCCAATCAATCTTTTTTCCCAATTAATTTTTTTTCAATTTTTTTAATTAATTTTTTTTCATTTTTTTCAAATAAATTTTTTTCCAATTAATTTTTTTTCAATTATTTTTTAATTAAATTTTTTTTCAATTATATTGTGTGTGATCCCATTGTCATAAATAATAAAAATAAATATAAATATTTTAGGCCTGAACAAACATATTTTTTAGTTTATGTTTTTAAATTTTTTTAAACATTTTGTTCAAACTAAACGCGTTTGTAATTTATGTTTCTCTAAAAATAAACAAAAATCAGTTTATAAAATTTTTGTAAACATAAATAAAAAACGTAAACGTTACCAAACGTTACCGTATTGTTTTAAAAATAGTATTATGTTATGTTGAAAATGAATTTATTTGGCTACATTAGAGCGTCTCTAACATTTACTTATATTTGGAATCAAATTAAATTTGATGAAACACGCTTACTTTTTCTCTTCTAAAAGCATCTCCAATCGTTTATCAAAATTTTCACCAAATTTGAGTTAAAAAAGACCAATTTTCTCATTTTGATACAGGTTGCTCCAATGGTGGGCATCAAAACAGGAGTCGACCGGTAAGGCATATTTTTTTTTTTTTTTTTAATCTATTTGAACCTTTTGACCTGTTTGAACCAAAATTTTTGCAACGGAACCGGTGGACCGGTTGGTCAACCGGCCGGTCAACTGGCTGGTCGACCGGTTGCTCTCCCCACCGGTCACGCACAGTGAAATGGTGAAAGCTGCTGTCTGTTCTCACTTTGATGAATTTTTTGGTGAATTCTCAATATGATACCTATTTGGTGCAACCGTTGGAGCACCAAACACTGACTTTTTCACCAAAATTCAAATTTGATGTCAAGTTTGGTAAATCGTTGGAGATGGTCTAACCCTGACATCAAACCTATATCAAATTAGGAAAAAAGTAAAAGTTTCATCAAATCGAGAGAGGTTTCAGCGTTCATCAAAATTTTAGAAAGAACCGTTGCGTTTCACCGTACACTGAATGACCAACAACAATCAGTCACTTGCAAAATTGCCCATTGCTTTGCCTATTGTCGGTCGACCATCTGAATATCCTTCTTGTCGTTCTCTTGATTTATCGATTGTTTGAGAAAAATTAAAAATTTAATGTTAGAACACTAGATATCATATGAAGTTTTTAACTAAAATATTTACTTAAATTTGATGGAAAAAAAAAATCATTGGATATGCTGTTATGGACTCTATATGATTACTCATAAACATTATCAAGAATTCTACTCCAAATAAAAATATAATTGAGATTTAATTAGTGTTTTAATAATTTATATATATAAACTAATTTGAATCAATATTTCACTTTGACATTGGTTTCTCTCTAACCCCAGATCGAATTAGAGGGTGTTGTTATACTTGTAGGGGCCTATTATGGGTCTCGTTTCGATAATCTGAACCGTTTAATATGTAGAAATCGTCGAATACTTTATATTTATAAAAAATTACGTTAATCGGATATCAATAGTTACGTGATTAAATTAATTTTGTATAAAAAAATAAATAATTGATAAAAAACTGATCCGATAAAATAATTATTGATATTCGATTAAAATAATTTTTTATAAATATATAAATAAATTCTACGTATTAAATGGTTTGAATCGAAACGGGCCTCCAATCCGATCTGGACCGGAGGGAAGCCAGGCCGTTCAACTTTCATCTCTCTTTCATATTTTCCCCCTTCTCATTATCTGTAAAGCACAATCACCACAATCTCCCTCCGTCCCCGCCGCCACAACCATCACGGCGGAACAACCTCTCTTCCCCCACCGGCCACATCGGAGGAGGAGACCAGCTTCTTCTTCCACCGCCTCTTCAGCCCCCGCTAGGTTTGTAAATTTTTCACAACATCAGTATATGCTCTGCTTTGCTTTTCCATTCCTCTCTCTCTCTCTCTCTCTCTCCCCATATGTATATATACTAGTAAAGGCTTATGATGAGGGAGCTGGAAACAGAAATGTTGAAAAAGCAATATGAATTTTAATAAAATAAATTTAAAAGTGTTTGAGTTTAATAAATTTATTTCAAAATCTCTCACATTTGATACAAACTCAGCAAAAATTTATTCGCGGTTAATCAAATTGAAAATTTAGAGGACTGCCAGATTTGGAAATAAAAGTATGACATATGTAATGAAGTAATAGCTATGAAATATGAATGCAAATTTATAACTATTTTAAATTAAGAAAAGATCATTACACTTACAGTAACTTGGATGATATAATGGAATAGAGAAATCACAGTCCTCTTGGTCCATGTAAATTATTGTTGGAAATCTAAATTAAAATGAAAAAAAAAAAATGGAAACTGGGAGTCTTCATATATATATATATATACATACATACTAGAGGTGAGTGCAATTGCTAGCATTTTGTAATGTCATTATTTTTATCACTGACTAGTTTTTAGTGTTTTTCAAAAAATAGGTTCTGAAAACTATACTTGTTCTCTTGTTATGATAAACACGGGAAATTGTGTTAAATTCTTCCATTTTGTAGGTGTTTAGATAGTTGATGTGAAGAATTTTGGAAGTGAGTCAGTTCCCAAATTAGCACTGCCACAGAGGGTGCCATATGGTTTTCATGCTACTTTCATATCATTAATGCCCAATCAACCTTAGCAGCTGTGCTTTGTTTTGATGATTCACAAGCATCAAAATTTGTCAAATATTGCCACCTGATCTTCAATCTTTGATCAAGGGAAAAGTAAGTGTGGTTATCCCATGTATGATGTTTCTTTCTTTCTTTTCTTTTTTGTTATTTGTTTTATGTGGGCTGTATTGTTCCAAAATTGTGCAATCTCTGTCCTGTTCTGTGGTAGTATCTAAATGCTCTTAATAAACATAATCCATGTGCATTGTTGATATGGGTTTTTTGCCAAGATTGTGAGGGTATCTCAATTAGCCCCTTTTTTGAGAATTTGCAAACTTGATTCCTGAGCTTGCTGGAATGTTTTTTTTTTGTTTTTGTTTTTTTATTACCGTTACATTTCTCCTAGGTCCTTAATTTGATGTTTGTGATTGGTTTTGTGTTTGAAAGAATATGAAATGGTAGTAAAAATTGGTCATATGTTATAGCTAGCTAGCTAGCTTTGGAAAATATTTCACTTCACACCTAAAATTTACTTTTTTATTTGGTAAATAACATTTTCATCAAAATAAACACACAAAAGATACTATGATTATAAAATTAGCGCAGTTTGTTTGGACTTCAATTAACAATTAGTTACCAGAATCTATTTCCTTCCTGCTTGATGGGTTTGGAAAAATGTTTCTTGGGAGATCGCTCTAGTTGTTTTTCAACTTACTCTGTTATGGCCTTTTCCATTTTATAGCTTAAATATTTGAGACATAGACAGCCTGAGGTGTCCATTTGGACATGGAGACATAGCTTTAGTTGTTTTCCAACCTACCCATTTTTCATTATTATTATTATTGTTGTCGTCGTTGTCATTGTTGTTGGGTTTATATTATTATTAGTATTTCTGATTAAGACATGCAAAGAGATTCAAATAAGAATCATCCTCTAAACAAGACATTCAAATGGGTATGTCAATTAGACCTATAAAACTGTAAAATACAATTTACAAACATATAGAAAGGCCATGAATCTGAAGAACAGAGTTTCAAGAAACAATGGTAAAATATCAATATGAAATGCAACCTGGCCCTCAACGCCAAAACCTTGCCAATTAGGAATGAGAACGTGTTGCGACACAGAAAGTCACGGAACATATATAAAGGTAGGTGTGGGCCCCACACCCGCATATCTATTTTGTGACTTTTTTTTTATAATTTATTTGTCTGTAGCTACATGTTGGTGTTGTTGTGTGGAGAGTCTCTAGAAAATTTAACCACACTAAGGTTGATAATGGTAAGGAATATTGAGAACAAGAACTAGAATAATCACAAATCTTTTTTTGATCGACTAGAATAATCGCAATTCGATATAGAGAATAGAGAGAAAATCAAACAAGATACCGAGATTTACGTGGTTTAGCATAAGCTTATGTCCATGGGCAATCCCACAACACAAGCAATAATTTTCACTATAATAAAGAATGAATACTCGAAGAGCTACCATGGATTATCCCTTAATCTCTCACCAAAACTTAGTTTGTATTTCAACAACCAACTAATATGAGATATACAACTTATATTTATAGTGCGAGAGCCTTTGGAGGTCTTAGAGACCAATTTGAGGTGTTTACAATCAATAAACCAACTCATATATCACAAAATCGGTGTCTCCTGCTCAAGCCCAAACCATCTCGCTTGAGCGCGAACAAAATGAAACATTTTGGAGTAGCCCTGCTCTAGCACGCTTTGAGCCCACTCGAGCGTGGTTCTTTTTCCAGAATTCCCAATGTGTCCTTTGTTGCATAAAAAGGCTTGTACTCTAATGTTTCAGAGACTTGTACTCAACATTGTTTAGTCTTGCAAACCTTGTTGATGTAGAATGCTCAAGTCCAACTCCAATTCAACTTTTGAACTGGACTCTGTGGTAAGAGTACTAAACAAAATTTGCTTTCTCACAGGACTTACCAATTTGGATCCATCTTTCAAGCAGTTTTTTTTTTACCAAAACTCCTCGAATACGACTTTGCCAATTAATTATTAGGATAGACAAAGACATCTAAAGAAGAAACAAGGAAATCAGACATGCATTACTAGCCTCTTCAGACATATAAAAACTTGCCATCCATAGCAAGACCTTCAACATGAACTTCATCTCATTGGCAATATTACACACAATCAAGATTTCCAAGATCATGGATGACAATAGGTGTGTTCACCTATCCATGAATCATTTACTATTGTTCGTCGCAATTATTTTCTTGTTCTTCCATGTTGAAGCCCAATACATGTCCACCAATCCCCATGTCCCCAAGGTACACCAATCGCGCGTTGCAACCATTTGTGGCATCCTCTCAGTTATTTTCTCCATAACATTTCTCATAGTTGTCTATTCAAAGTTCTGCCACACAGCCATGCCTACAACTCACAGCAACCTTGGTGAACTTGTGATCGGATCAAGGTCTAGATTTTCTGGGATTGATAAAGCAGTGATTGAATCACTCCCATTTTTCCAGTTTTCTTCACTTAAGGGATCAAAACAAGGCCTAGAGTGTGTAGTCTGTTTATCAGAATTTGAGGATACCGAAGTTCTTCGGTTGTTGCCAAAGTGCAGGCATGCTTTTCACATGAATTGCATTGATAACTGGCTAGAAAGCCACTCTAGCTGTCCTCTTTGCCGGTACAAGTTTGATGAAGTGGAGCTCATGAATTGCACATATACAAATAGTCTTAGATACACCGGAAATCCTTCAAATCTATTAGAGGATCCAAATCTTGAGTTCTTTGTTCAAAGATCATCATCAAGATTCAACCTGGGAAGCAGTTTTCGAAAATTTGAAAAACCCAAGAAAGATCTTTTGGTTCAAGAAGGTGTTATGTCAAGAAGAAGGTTATGAATTGTGGAGAGATTAGTTAGTCAGTTAGATGCAGTCAGTTGTGAGTCAGTTGTGAATTAGTTAGTTAGTTAGAAGTGTGAGGTGAAGAAGTAGTTATAAATAGTTGAGGAACTCCCATATGGGAGGTATGTAAAATTCTGAAATAATACACAGATTGTTCAAATACACAGATTGTTCACTTTCTTCCTTATGCCTCTGTTTCTTCTTCCCTAGCTATTACATTGGTATCAGAGCACCCAGGTTCTTGGCCTGTTCATCCTCTGCAACCACTATGGCCGACGGAACTAGAGCAGCCCAGGAAGCTAAAAAAATTGAGGAGACATTACGCTCATTAAAGGAGGGTAATGAGAGAAATGCGAAGGAAATTGGGGAAATCAAGAGTTCTCTCAAAGAATTGGGGGATATCAAGGAATTGATTGCTGCCATGAGTATGAAGTATGATCAAATGGCAGGACACATCTATGGGAAACAGCATGTAGATCGGAGTGACAATTCTAGAATGCTTCGCCAAGAACAGTCAGGGGTTTCTTCAGTGAGGGTTCAAGCCCGTGGGGATTTTCAAGCTCGTGGGGAATTTCCATTCAGGATAGACTACCAATCTCATCAACGATTTGCGAAGATTGAATTTCCTCGCTTCTATGGTGATAATCCAAATGGTTGGCTTTATAAATGTGAAAGATTTTTTGAGTATAATGCTGTTGACAATCTTGATAAAGTGAAATTGACATCTCTTCATTTGGAGGACTCGTCTTTGCAGTGGTTTCAGTGGTTTGAAAGATGCCATCATCATATTACTTGGGAGTTGTTTACACAAGGACTTCTATCAAGATTTGGCCCAGATTCATATGAAGATGCAATGGGTAACCTAACCAAATTGAAGCAGACCACTACTGTGAGAGCTTACCAAGAACAGTTTGAGGTTTTGGCAAACAAAACTCAAAACCTCCCTGAAACTTTCTTTATTAGTTGTTTCATAAGTGGTCTTAAGGATGAAATTCAACCAGGGGTGTTAATGTTTAAACCAACCTCTATCACTCAGGCAATTGGGTTGGCAAAACTTCAAGAAACAAGTATTGAAGCCATTACCAAGAAGACTAGGTTGGGAACCAAATCAGAAGGCATCCCTCCTTTTTCTGTAAACAGGTCACAAGTGGGTAATGGGGGATATGTTCGAAAGGAGTTATCTAAGGAATTGGAGGAAAAGAAGGCCAAAGGGTTATGTTTTAAGTGCAATGAGAGGTATACTAAAGGGCATGTGTGTAAAAAGAAGCAATTGTATGTTATGGAAGGAGGAGAAGATGGAGAGGAAGATGATCAACTACCAGTTCTTGATGAAGATAAAAGAGAAGATGAGGAACAATTATCTGGGGAGGAACTGCAGATTTCTTTGAATGCTTTAACTGGTACAATCTCTTATAGAACAATGAGGGTTAGAGGTAATGTTAAAAAACACCTCATCATCATCTTGATTGATTCAGGGAGTACACATAATTTCCTGAGTCCAGCAGTGGCCAAAAGAGCTAATATTGAGACTGAAAATACTGATTCCTTACCAGTATCAGTTGCTGATGGGACAAGAATGTTGAGTACAGCCATGTGCAAAGATTTTCAGTGGGAAATGCAAGGCACAATTTTTCAGGCTGACATGAGGGTCCTACAACTAAAGGGCTGTGATATGGTTTTGGGTATCCAATGGTTGGCAACTCTAGGTCCAGTTAAGTGGGATTTTAAGCATCTTAGCATGGAGTTTCATCTCAATGGCAGAAAACATGTTTTAAGAGGGGGAAAGAGTGATGAGTTAAAGGTTTTAAGCCCAGAAAAAATGAAGAAGTTGCTGCACAAACAGCCACAAGGAGCCATAGCCCAACTCTATTTGTTGCAAGCTGATTGTCTTGTGAGGGAAGAGGAAACTCCACCAGATTTGGCAGCTTTGCTGTCTGACTTTGCAGATATATTTCAAGAGCCAAAGGACTTACCTCCTCCTAGATCTCATGACCATTGCATCCCTCTCAAACCAGGGACTGAACCTACAAATGTGAGACCTTACAGGTACCCTTATTTTCAAAAAACTGAGATTGAGAAACAAGTAAAAGACATGCTTACCTCTGGTATAATAAGGCCTAGTGTCAGTCCATATTCTTCACCAGTGCTATTGGTTAAGAAGAAAGATGGCACTTGGAGAATGTGTGTGGATTATAGAGCTCTTAATAATGCTACTATCAAAGATAAGTTTCCTATTCCAGTAATTGATGAACTTTTGGATGAATTATGTGGGGCACAGTATTTTTCTAAACTGGATCTTAGGTCGGGCTATCACCAAATCAGGGTTCATTCCTCTGACATTGACAAAACCGCTTTTAGAACCCATGATGGGCACTATGAATTTTTAGTGATGCCCTTTGGACTCACTAATGCCCCTTCTACCTTCCAAAGTCTCATGAATGAAGTCTTTAGACCATTTTTAAGGAAATTTATTTTGGTATTTTTTGATGATATCCTGGTATATAGTGGGTCATGGGGAGACCATTTGCAGCATTTGCAGCTCACTTTACAATTGCTTAGGCAACATCATTTGTTTGCAAAAATGTCCAAATGTGTTTTTGGGAAGGATGAGGTGGAGTATTTGGGACACTTTGTTTCAGCTAAGGGTGTTTCTGCAGAACCAACAAAGTTACAAGCTATCAAATCTTGGCCAATCCCTTCTACTATCAAGGAATTGAGGGGTTTTTTGGGTCTCACTGGTTATTACAGAAGATTTATCCAGCATTATGGTCGAATTTGCTCTCCACTTCATTGTTTGCTCAAGAAAGATTCCTTTGTATGGTCCCCTACAGCTACAACAGCTTTTCTTCAACTCAAAGCTGCCCTGCTTTCAACACCAGTCCTTGCCTTACCTGATTATAGTAAGGCCTTTGTTTTAGAGTCAGATGCCTCTGGCACGGGCCTTGGGGCTGTGCTTATGCAAGATGGACATCCCATTGCCTATTGGAGTAAGGGCATTTCAGCAAGAGACCAAGCTTTATCTACCTATGAAAAAGAATTAATGGCAGTAGTGCTGGCAGTCCTCAAATGGAGGCATTACCTTCTAGGTAGGCCCTTTCTTATTAGGACTGACCACCAAAGCCTCAAATATCTTTTGGAGCAGAGAGTGGGAACTCCTTTCCAGCAAAAATGGGTGACCAAGCTATTGGGTTTTGACTACACTATCACATACAAATGTGGGAAAGATAACCAAGCTGCTGATGCTTTGTCCAGGAAAGAAGAGTTGATCAATACTGCTGATTCAATAGCTATGATTCATGCTTTATCTTGTATCTCTACCAGTTGGTTGGCTGAAGTAAAGCTCAGTTGGAGTAAAGATGCTGACATTCAACAGTTGATATTGGACCTGCAACAAGGTCAAGCTCATGCTGGTTACGCTTGGGACCATGATATTTTAACCTACCATGGCAGGTTGGTAGTTGGGAACTCAGCCCTCAGGATGCAACTTATTCAGGACTTCCATTCTTCACCTTTGGGAGGACACTCGGGAATAATCAAGACCACAAAAAGACTACATAGGAGTTTTTATTGGAAGGGCCTACAGCAGGATGTGGCTCAGTTCATTTCTGAATGTGATACATGTCAGAGGTACAAAAGTGAAAATGTCAAGTATCCAGGCCTATTGCAGCCCCTCCCCATTCCTAATAGGGTATGGTCTGATATTTCCATGGATTTCATTGAAGGTTTACCAACTTCTCAAGGCAAGACTGTGATCTTTGTAGTAGTAGATAGGTTGTCAAAATATGGCCATTTCATGGCTTTATCACATCCTTATACAGCTGCAGATGTGGCCAAAGTATTCTTTGATCAAGTGTTTAAGTTGCATGGTCTTCCTTCTACCATTGTTTCAGATAGAGATGCTGTGTTTACTAGCCATTTCTGGCATGAACTTTTTACTTTACAGGGCTGTAAGTTGTGCCTTAGCACTGCTTATCACCCTCAAACGGATGGTCAAACTGAAATTTTGAACAAATGTTTGGAGAACTACCTTAGGTGTATGTCTGGAGACTGTCCTAGGCAGTGGGCTAAGTGGCTCTCTTTAGCTGAGTGGTGGTATAATACCACCTATCATGCTGCCACCAAAACTACTCCTTACTTTGCAGTCTATGGACAAGAACCTCCTGACCATACGTTTTGCCTTTCCACACCTTCTTCAGTAGCAGTTGTGGATAATTGGGTAAAAGAGAGGGCTGCTATTATCAAGACCTTAAGGGAGCATTTAACTCAGGCACAGCAGCGGATGAAACATTATGCTGATAAGGGCAGGTCTGAAAGGGAATTTGCAGTTGGGGACTGGGTGTTTCTCAGGTTACAACCCTATAAGCAGACTACAGTGGCTTTGTAGAGAAATATGAAGCTATCTCCAAGGTTTTATGGGCCATATCAAGTCTTGGAAAGGGTTGGTTCAGTAGCTTATAAGCTGGAGTTACCAACAAATGCTAAAATTCATCCTGTTTTTCATGTCTCACTGCTTAAGAAGAAAATCGGGACTGATGTGTTAGCTCACACTACTCTTCCCCCCGTAGGTCTTGAGGGAACTTTGCAACTGGAACCTATGGCTGTCTTGGATAGGAGGATGGTTAAGCGGGGTAATAAGGCTGTGGTTCAGTGGTTGGTCCAATGGACGAATTCTTTTCCAGAGGATGCTACCTGGGTTGATCATTCTGAGATCGAAGCAAAGTATCCTCAATTTCAGCCTTGAGGTCAAGGCTATTTCTCAAGCAGCAGGGAATGTTATGTCAAGAAGAAGGTTATGAATTGTGGAGAGATTAGTTAGTCAGTTAGATGCAGTCAGTTGTGAGTCAGTTGTGAATTAGTTAGTTAGTTAGAAGTGTGAGGTGAAGAAGTAGTTATAAATAGTTGAGGAACTCCCATATGGGAGGTATGTAAAATTCTGAAATAATACACAGATTGTTCAAATACACAGATTGTTCACTTTCTTCCTTATGCCTCTGTTTCTTCTTCCCTAGCTATTACAGAAGGTGACATTCAAAAACTCTTCCATAAGTTCAAGCTCAAGATCACTATTTCTGAAATTGTTTACAAGGGCAGTGGAGCGATCTCAACTCCTCAGACTTGACATTCTTGAATTCCGAGATGATTAGTATCATGTCCAGTGAGAGATTCTCTCCTTTGAATAATCTGACTAGTACTAGATTCAATCATGCGTTTTCCATGAATGAACATGTCATGAAGATTATGGAGGACTTGGATAAGAAGAGGTTGTATGAGTCTAAGTTTGGTAAAATGAATAATAGTAATTCATTTGCATTTCCAAGTTCAAGTTTTCCTTCTACTTTAACAGTGAAGGAAACCAAAATACAATTTCAAGACTATTGAGTCGAGGCGAGAAGAGATCAATGTCGGAGATTACAAACCTTTCGAGGTTCGGAGAGTTCAGTGTAAGGAATAGGAGTGGGGAATCTGAGAGTTCAGAGAGAATGAGGGCGATTTGGCTGCCAATAGCGAGGCGAACAGTTCAATGGTTTGCAGGGAGACAGAGAAGTTTAGAGGGATCAGAGAGTGAAAGACAACCATCATATGTGTGAATTTGATGGAAATTTTTCCAATTTTTCTGAATGTTTTTTGTTGTTGAAGCTCTACAATTGATTGGTTATGCTTTTACAATTGCATGATTCAAGAAGTGTTTTTGAGATCACAGCCGTTACAGGAAATGATCTTCATATATATAAATTGTAGTGAAATGGCTTTGCCTTGTTACAAATTGTAGATACAAGAGTCCAGCCTTGCCACGTGGTGTCGCCACACTGTAGCCATGACATTTCTTGGGTGGCTGCACCTCCACGACTTTGGCACCACGTGTCCACATTACATGACAACACATACGTGGCCCACTTTGTGTTGTGTCTCAGCACCTAGGTTCCTCAAGCCAAGCCTAGTATACCACTCTCGGATTGCTTGCTTGCCCAATTCCAGAACCCAATCACCAGTAGCCCCACTAAACACACTTTGACCTCCAAGACTAAAGTGTTTTGCTCATGTTACTTAGGCTAGGAGCAGGGCCTAGTTACCCCACTCGGGACCACTAGCGGAAGTTAGAATTCAATGTTTCGTTTGGGCATTTGCTAAGCCCCCCTCTGGAGCGAAGCATGCTTGGACCAAGTTTAGAGAAATGGGGGGAGCTTGACCAAGACATGTGATACCTCAATTGTTATGGTGTGTATCCTTGCTCTTCTGGCATATGGAGCTCCTTACTATCACCCTCTCTATCAGCCGGCTCCCCCACTACAACCCACAAAATTTTCCATCATATTGCCAAATGCAAAAGATGTCAAACTTGTTCATCGTAGTCATTATCGGACTTTTGTTTTGTCTTTCAATGTTTTCACTCTCTTCAAAGTGTTTTGACTTGATAAAATACAAGGTCTGCACTAAAAGCTAAACATATGTACTGATAAAAAAATAAAAAAATAAAACCTAGACATATGCAGCAAAAAAAACCTCCTTGCAAATGCTGGTTCTAGCAAGTTTTTTGAAAGTGCTCCAAGCGGGAACCAAATGGTTCTAGTTCTGAGAATCTTACCCATCCATGGATTATACTATTTATATTGTTACCAATGACATTGATACAAATTGTCAATTTCTACAAAATTACTACACTTAATTGTGCACTTCGGTTGACACTTCCAAGGTCCCGGTTTGGTCTAGGTGTACTAGGTCAAGCGTTGGGCTAGTGCGACACACGGCTGTTGCTTCTTCCGCAAAGGCAGCGTGTGAGGTGTACCAAATACAAACTCTTTAAATATTACATAAATAATTGAGGCTACACATAACAACAAAAAATATCAATTTATTGAGTTTTTTGGTGCTTAGCTTCGAGTAGAAAATTATTTAATAATTAATTGACCCAAGTCTTAATTATACTATTAATACTACTAAGTGTGCCAAACTTCAAAACTGATTTATATTCCTCAACAAATCTTTATATGCAATCTACCTTTGAACACGATCCCTTATCTTTTTTTCCTTTTCTTTTTTTCCCCTTTCTTTGTCTTAAGTTGAATCAATAGACAAAGCAAAGTAAGGGAATTTATGAAATTTTGTTTATCGTTTCGCATGTCACTTACTAATTTAATGGGTCTCATGATTTATGTCCCTTACAAATATAATGATAACATGTGATAAGCAAAATATAATAAAAAAGACAAATACTAACAAGTATTCCTAGGTCATTGTTTAATATTAAGATTAGACTGAAAAAAGCCTTGAAAATTGGTGAAAAGGTTAAAAATAGTGATTTGATTTCAATAAAAAAATTAGTACGAATCTAGTTAAATAGTCCTTAAATGAGATTATATGTTATTGATAAAACATAAGAAATTATCATTAAAGGAGCAAAGAGAGGTAGCAGTGTTCCATTAAATCTAGTTCTAACTTATTGAATGTGCCCAACTGCTATGCTTGCATTTCTTTGTTTTTTTGCTTAGATATAGAAATATATATATCAAACAACCATCAGTTATGGAGATTCCATAATGTGTCCAACCATAATAAGCAGATGTTCAAGTTGATAGTTATTGCTTTGCTATAGCCAACTAGCACCAGTGAGGCCCTTTTCTTCCTTTTTTTTCCTAGCCACACTACAAGAATTTTCACTTTTGTCGACTAAATTTTTAGTCGCCAAAAGTCATTTTTTAGTCGCCTATAGTCTTTAGCGACTAAATTTTTTGGTTGAAAAATTAGTAGCCGAAGAGTAGTCGGGAAAGCTAATTGGCGACTAAACTTCATTTAGTCGCCAATAGGTTGGAAAATTAATTAAATAATACATTTTTGCCGACCAATTTTTTTGTCGCCAAAAGCCAATAATTTAGTCGCAGAAAAATTTTTAGCTACTAAATTTTTTAGTCACCTAAAGCAAATACAAGTGTTTTGGCTACTGAAATTTTAGTCGCCTAAAGTCAATCTTTTTTGACTACTAAAATTTTAGTCGACAAATAGTGTTTCTTTTGGCTACTAAAAATTTAGTTGCCTAAACTTTCACATTTTTGGCTACTAAATTTTTAGTTGGCAAAAGTATTTTTTTTATTCTTCAGCTTTTGTTTTTAGCTACGAAAGATTTTAGTCGCCAAATGTTTGATTTTCTTTTGGCTACAAAACTTTTAGTAGCCAAATGTTTGATTTTCTTTTGGCTACAAAATATTTAGTAGTCAAATGGTTGTTTTTCTTTTGGCTACAAAAAATTTAGTAGCCAAATATTTGATTTTCTTTTGGTTACAAAACTTTTAGTAGCCAAAGGTTTGTTTGTTTGTTTGTTTGTTTGTTTGTTTTTTCCTTTTTTTGGCTACAAAACGTTTAGCCGGCAAAAACATGATATTATGTTTTATTGCAAATATTATAATGTGTCCATAACCTGTCTGTATTCCATGCAACCTGTAATACGTATATAAATAAAATAATACATAAACTATCAATCATTCCACAATCTGCATCCGTATACAAAAAATAAATTACTTTAACTGTTCAAGTACATACAAACCAATTATTGTCCAAACTAAAATAATAATTCCATACAAAATATAGAATCATACAAAAAGTAAAGCCCTCCATATACAAAAATTACATTTACTATACCATGTGAAATGACCATTTGACATGGTACAAATTCCCATCGTAATCTATACCACGACAAGAGGTGATGTATGTACCAAGCCAAAAGTACATTTATGTACCACGACAAAAATCATATATCTGTATGGCGACGAAAGGTGATCTATCTACCATGCTAGTAATTATCTATTGGCTACCAAAAGTTTTATGTATCAATAATAGTTAACTGCACAAAAGCCAGAGACGACAAAAGTATTATATTACTTCTATACAAAAGTACAATTTCTTCTCCATACACCAAAATATCTCTGGAAGTCCACGCACCAAAGTCATCTACAAAAAACAAAAAAAACTTTAGAATTGGATCCAAAAATGCCCAACTTCATGAATGAATTTGGCAACAAGTGACAAATAAAAATAAGTGAGAAGCAACCTTCCATGATGAATCAATTATCAGTCATTCTACAGTCTTTCTAAAGTCTTTTGTTATAGGGACATTGTTAAATGCAGAACAATCATTACTAAATCTTTCATTAGTAACATAAAGCTAATGTAACAATCTTCTCTTTCTATGCAACATATATCCAAATTCTGTGGCTAAACCAATATCAAAACCCAATGTGAATAGAAAGTATTCTTTTTACCAACTTCCTCATTATTTGTTTCCAAAAGGCACTTGAATCATTAGATTGGATATGAAACCATCGCTATTTATTAATGTATGTCAGTGCCATTTCAGAAAGGATATTAGAACAGGTGATAAAAATAATAACAAAAATAAATTTCAATCATAAAAAGGAAATATGTAGAAATGTATGTTGAGACACCTATAAATGGTTCATCAAAGAAAGAATACTTGATATCTCATGACGCACATGGCCTCAAAAACACCATGAGCATGTTTCATACTTGTATGAAAGCTTAAATATAGTATAACACACGTGTGTACGTTCAAAAAATTAGCAAGTTTATAACAAGGCGTAAACTGAGTTCATATTAGTTTCTGAATATTTTTCCCATAATTTTCCATTACTATATATCTACAATACATTCCGTCAGTTGTCAAAAGTCCTATTCGTAATGGGGACGTTGCCCATGTGAGTCAGACGGAAGTTCGGGGGCTGTTTTGAAGTTTCGCCCCCGAAACGCCCTTTTTCGACTAAGTTTTGGGCGTATTTGGCTCTAAATCCCAACTTATGGGTCCGAAAAACATTCTGTCAGTTGTCACAAGTCCTATTTGGCATGGGGAAGGTGTTCGTGTCAGCCACACGGCGGTTCAGAGCCTGTTTTGAATTTTCGGCCCCGAAACGCCATTTTTCGACTAAGTTTTGGGCGTATTCGACGCTAAATCCCAACCTACGGGTCTGAATAACATTCTGTCATTTGTCACAAGTCATATTTGGCATGGGGAAGGTATTCGTGTTGGCCACACGGTGGTTCAAGGGCTGTTTTGAATTTTCACCGCCGAAACGCCATTTTTCGACTAAGTTTTGGGCGTATTCGGCTCTAACTCCCAACCTAGGGGTCTGAATTACATTCCTTCAGTTGTCACAAGTCCTATTTGGCATGGGGAAGCTGTTCGTGTCGGCTACACGGCGGTTCGGGGCCTATTTTGAATTTTCACCCCCGAAACGCTCTTTTTCGACTAAGTTTTGGTGTATTCGTCTCTAAATCCCAACCTACAGGTCCGAATAACATTCTGTCAGTTGTCACAAGTCATATTTGGCATAGGGAAGATGTTCGTGTCGGCCACACGGTGGTTCGGGGGCTGTTTTGAAGTTTCGCCCCCGAAACGCTCTTTTTCGACTAAGTTTTGGGCGTATTCGGCTCTAAATCCCAACCTACGGGTCAGGATAACATTCTGTCAGTTGTCACAAGTCCTATTTGGCATGGGGAAGGTGTTCATGTCAGCCACATGGTGGTTCGGGGCCTATTTTGAATTTTCGCCCCCGAAACGCCATTTTTCGACTAAGTTTTGGGTGTATTCGGCGCTAAATCCCGACCTACGTGTCCGAATAACATTCCATCATTTGTCTCAAGTCATATTTGGCATGGGAAAAGTGTTCATGTCGGCCACATGGCGGTTCAAGGGCTGTTTTGAATTTTCGCCCCCGAAACACCCTTTTTCGACTAAGTTTTAGACGTATTCGGCTCTAACTCCCAACCTAGGGGTCCGAATTACATTCTGTCAGTTGTGACAAGTCATATTTGGCGTGGGGAAGCTATTCGTGTCAGCCACACGGCAGTTTGAGGGTTGTTTTGAATTTTCGCCCCCGAAACGCTCTTTTTCGACTAAGTTTTGTCGTATTCGTCTCTAAATCCCAACCTACGAGTCCGAATAACATTCCGTCAGTTGTCACAAGTCATATTTGGCATAGGGAAGGTGTTCGTGTCGGCCACATGGCGGTTCGGGGGCTGTTTTGAATTTTCGTCCCCGAAACGCCTTTTTTCGACTAAGTTTTGGACGTATTTGGCTCTAAATCCCAACCTACGGATCCGAATAACATTCCGTCAGTTGTCACAAGTCATATTTGGCATAGGGAAGGTGTTCGTGTCGGCCACACGGCGGTTCGGGGGCTGTTTTGAATTTTCGCCCCCGAAACGCCCTTTTTCGACTAAGTTTTGGGCGTATTCGGCTCTAAATTCCAACCTACGGGTTCGAATAACATTCCGTCAGTTGTCACAAGTCCTATTTGGCATGGGGAAGCTACCTGTGTCAGCCACACGGCGGTTCAAGGACTGTTTTGAATTTTCGCACCTGAAACGCCATTTTTCGACTAAACTTTGGGCGTATTCGGCGCTAAATCCCAACCTACGGGTCCGAATGACATTCCGTCATTTGTCACAAGTCATATTTGGCATGGGAAAGGTGTTCGTGTTGGCCACATGGCGATTCAAGGGCTGTTTTGAAGTTTCACCTCCGAAACGCCCATTTTCGACTAAGTTTTGGGCGTATTCGGCTCTAAATCCCAACCTACGGGTCCGAATAACATTCCGTTAGTTGTCACAAGTCCTATTTGGCATGGGAAAACTGTTCGTGTCGACCACACGGCGGTTTTGGGGCTGTTTTGAATTTTCGCCCCCGAAATGCCCTTTTTCGACTAAGTTTTGGGCGTGTTCAGCGCTAAATCCCAACCTACGGGTCCGAATAACATTCCGTCATTTGTCACAAGTCATATTTGGCATGGGGAAGGTGTTCGTGTAGGCCACACGACAGTTCAAGGGCTATTTTGAATTTTTGCCTCCGAAACGCCTTTTTTCGACTAAGTTTTGGCGTATTCGCCTCTAAATCCCAATCTACAGGTCCGAATAACATTCCGTCAGTTGTCACAAGTCCTATTTGGCATGGAGAAGGTGTTCATGTTGGCCACACGGCGGTTTGGGGGCTGTTTTGAATTTTCGCTACCAGAAAGTCTTTTTTCGACTAAGTTTAGGACGTATTCGGTTCTAACTCCCAACTTACGGGTCCGGATTACGTTCCGTCAGGCGTCACAAGTCCTATTTGTCATGGGGGAACTGTCCGTGTGAGCCACACAGTGGTTCAGGGGTGGTTTTGAATTTTCGTCCCCGAAACGCCCTTTTTCGACTAGTTTAGGGCGTACTCGGCTCTAACTCCTAACTTACGGGTCCGATTTACGTTCCGTCAGTTCTCAGAAGTCCTATTTGTTATGGCGAAGCTATCTGTGTGAGCCACACGGTCGTTCGGGGGCTGTTTTGAATTTTCACCCCCAAAAAGCCCTTTTTCGACTAAATTTAGGGCGTATTCGGCTCTAACTCCCAACTTACGGGTCCGAATTACGTTCCGTCAGCTCTCACAAGTCCTATTTGTCATGACAAAGCTATCCGTGTGAGCCACACAGTCGTTCGGGGGCTGTTTTGAATTTTCACCCCCAAAAAGCCCTTTTTCGACTAAGTTTAGGGCGTATTCCACTACAAGAATTAACACTTTTAGCAACAAAAAAATTGGTCGCTAAAAGTCTATTTTTGGTCGGCAAAAGTTATCCGCGACCAATTTTTTTGGTCGCTAGTTTGGTCGCCAATTGAGGGTCGCCAAAAGTAATTCGCGACCAAAATTTTCGTTGGCTGGCAAAAGTTGGATTTGCTGACTAAATTTTTGGTCGCTAAATATTTAATTACCGCGACTAATTCATTGTCGCTAAAACACTTTGGTCGCGAAAAGTCGCCTTTTGCCGACCAAATTTCTTAGTCGCCAATTGACACATTTCGCGACCAAAAAGTTTGGTCGCCCATTGTGACATTTCGCGACCAAAAATTTTGGTCGCCAAATGTGACATTCTGCGACCAAAATTAGTTTGGTCGCCAATTGTTACTTTTCGCGACCAAAATTGTTGGTCGGCAAAAGTGAGTTTCCACGACCAACAAAATTTTTGGTCGGCAATAGATGTATTTTTTGCGACCAAAACTCTTGGTCGGCAATTGTCAATTTTTTGCGAAAAAAAATAATATATTTGTCGCGACTAATAAATTGGTCGCCACAGCAGGAAAACAATACACCTGTAATTCCTAATAATTCATTCAATCCATAATAAACCTATAATTTTAAAACATCATTCAAATTAACTGAATCATTAACATTCGACACAATACATAATTCAGTTACATTCGACACAATACAACTATTCTAAGTTTTCATTCACAAGTCACATCCATCTAGTATAACAACTTGAAACATAACTATTTGTTATCCATGCGCAGCTATCAACAAATAAAACTACTAATATTTGTTATCCATACACATCCATCCAAAAATATTTAATCCTCCAAAAAATGCTTATACTGCCAAGTAGTCTTGTACAATTTAGCTTCGTGAACTTGTTAAGAAATATGTTGGGGAGGGTGCTCGTCTGGTTCGTGAACTTTTGATCCACTTTTCCCAACTGTTGATCCACTTATCATCCACTTTTGATCCACTTATACGCTTCAACAGCAATAGCATTTATAGTAGACAGAAAGTGCAGTTACAACCTGATAGCAGCAAGCCACAAGGATGATGTAAAAAGTCAATTGTCACAAACTTTACAATATATATATATAAACATATATATAATATGGCTGAACTAAAAAACATTGACCCACATTGTGCAGAAGCTCCAATGCTTTGCGGAAACGCTTCGGTCCTATGCATATCATTCCCCTGTCAAAATGCCAAACATAAATGTCAGTAAAATTTCCTTCTAGACACTGAAGCACCTGTAAAGGCCAAGCGTAACGCATCGTGGCCAAACAATTAATGAAATCAAATATAATTACCAAGCAAATAAATTTAGAATAAATTTTATTACCAAACAGTTTGGTGTGTATTGATGTCCATATTGATCATTTTATTTAATGATAAAATTATAAAAAAATTTGGTGTGTATTAATTACCAAACAGTTTGGTGTGTATTGATGTCCATATTGATCATTTTATTTAATGATAAAATTATAAAAAAATTATTTTAAAGAGAACAAAAAGTAAAGGATGTATGCAAATAGAATTACCCAACAATTATAGTTTCAAGATCAATCAAGTTGTATTTGACTTTGGCTTGCACTTGACTTGTCTGGAGGTTCATTTAAGATATCGAGGACTTCTATGATAAATGAGCAAATAGTTTGTGCTCATATCAAGTTATTAAGCTATCTAATCGGTGCATTTTTTATTTTTTTTTATCAACGAAAAGAAATTTTATTGATAGATTGCAATGTACAAAATATAAAGACTATATCAATAAAAGGGGTGAGTGCAAAGAGCATTTGATCTAATGATTGTATAAAATATCACTTTGTAGTGTGAAGAGCATTTGATCTAATGTAGTGTGAAATATCACTTTATTTGTGGGATTGTTATGCCTTACTTTGCATACTTGTAATTATTTTCCCACCAATTGGCAATAAAACTTGTCAAGCTACCTTTGAACTCAAATTTGACTTGCCAACTTCCATTTATGGGATTGTTATGTCTTTATTTTCTCATTCCACCTTCTAATATTTTATAATTCAATAAAATATTATTTTCTTTTTTGAACCAAATAAAAAGGTAATGAGGAACTCTGGGCTAATATAAAAGCAAATAATTTTGGTCGATTCATGATGCAGTACCTTAATTTAGAATTTCAGAGAGATAAATCAGAGAGATAAATTGTCTTAATTTAGAGTTGGCTTAATCAATTGTCTTAATTTAGAGTTGGTTGAGAATTTCAGAGAGATAAATCAGACAATTGATTAAGCATATGTACCTATCTGATGCAGT
Source organism: Camellia granthamiana (assembly GCA_036172215.1). Classification (NCBI taxonomy): domain Eukaryota; kingdom Viridiplantae; phylum Streptophyta; class Magnoliopsida; order Ericales; family Theaceae; genus Camellia; species Camellia granthamiana. Next base: position 42,290,468 of record CM069916.1, read on the forward strand.
ACATTAGAAGGCAGAATTTAATCTATGGACAAACCATGTGCCACCTTAAAACTGTTAGATGATCATCACAAGATAAACACTTGAATCATAAAAGAGAAGCAGTTATATTTAATCTATGGACAAACCATGTGCCACTTTTGTTGAGCAGTTATATTTATTTCCTGGACAGTTATAAAATAAACACTTGAATCATAAAAGAGAAGCTTCCGTGTGCTAACTTTTGCTAGGAAGTTTAGTTTATTTAGTTCTTTAGCAGATGGTGATGACTTTTATTGAATTAAAAGTCTGTTGCTCATAGTTTCGTAGGAGTAAAAGAAGGAACCATTATTTTAAAGAGATAACAAGATTTTAGCCAATTACATTTATCACACTGATTGCAGTTTGAAACACATGCATATATGATTAACCAAATGAAAAGGATTACACTATGAAGAGATGATGGTCCAACAATCATAAGTTCATATATGTATTGTGAAGTATACGAGCCAACAGCATCACATGATAGCCATAGACATGCACAGTTAAGGTGTAGCTCTTCTTTTTTCATTTTCATATTTTTAACAGGTCTAAAAGTGTGTTTTATGAATAAAAGCCAAAAGAGTAAGCTAGAGGAGATCTCTCTTACAGTGTCTGGTTCCATTTCAGCTGGTGACAGCAATCTATCAAAACAATGTCCAGATATTGTACAAACCAAAAGCTCATTTGTAGGGTCCAAAACAGCTTCTCTACATGTATCATCACAAACTGCATGAACAAAGAACATAAACCATTAATAAAAATCTATGTAATTGTACCTATTAAACAAACAAACAAGGTTGCCACATTCAATAACCACAACTAGTGTTTCATACCATGAACCTGCCCAATCTTCTCACAAACAAACAAATACATCTCCAAACTGCCCAGTCTTTTCCATATAGACACTTGATCAGTAAAAGTCTTGTCAATTACAAGGGTATTTCAGACATAAAAGGTGTCTTAGCTGTGAAATCTTTGGAGTGAGGACCTATATTCACATATATTGAGAGACCTTTGGCTGAAGCTCCTTAATTAAATTAATTAGACGTACCCTATCTTAGAACCTACCAACAATTCCCTGCACTGAAAATTCCACATAATTTGACAAATTTAGGTAAGAATAATGTTTCGACTTATTTAAACAATCCGATGAGTGTAGCTCGTTTGAGAGAAAGTATTAGCAAGAGATCTAACGAGCCCAAATTCGCTATATCATCGATGATCAAGTCAATATTATCAACATGGTTGCCGCAAGTTTAGATTCAGTCTTTCATTCAAGAAACTATGTTTACAACGCTTGTTTGGTCTCGTTAACATGCTCAATAAAATTCTATCAAAAACTTCCTCAGCATTCCTTTATTTTGTTTTTTCTATCACTTTATTAAAGAAAAACTGCTTGCATAAGCTCAATTGTTTTTCGACATAAACAAGAAGAGCCGTGATTCTACTTATCTGAGCTGGAAAGGTAAGTTTTGCAGTGATTGGGCAGCAAATTTGATGACCTCCTACATCACCATTCCTCCATCAATAGTGAACACCTGCACAGCCACAATTATCATCAAAAAGCTCCCACACCGGGTGTTGGGTTAAAATCTTTCAAATAAAAGTATAGAGCTCCATGTGCGATAATGTTTCAAAGCAAAGCTCATTGTCACAAAAAGGAAGACATGATGAATAGTATTCAAAAACCTGTCCAGTAATGTAACTGGCTGCAAGATTGAGAGCCAAGAATTCCACAAGCCCAACAACTTCTTCTGGCTGGCCATACCTTCCTGAATTGACAATTGCAAAAAATAATCGAAATTATCCAAACCCTTTTGCATCATGCTCGTTTCAAAAGTCTTATAAGAGTTGACAAAACTTAGCTTATCAGATAAACAAGAAGTGAAAGTGAAACTAATGACCATCATATCATCAATGATATGACTGAAATTCGTTCATTGAAACTGCATGTGAAGCATTTGATGAAAGACAATATCAAAAGCAAAGACATCGATTATCAAAGCATGATTTGTATAAATAATTCTGATAAATGGCAGGAACAACATGGATGTGCAAGTCAAATTTCATGATTTGTATAAACTTCATGGATGTGCAAGTCAAATTTTTTTTGATTGGTTGCAGTTAGTTGTCTTTGGAGTTTGATGTTACTTAATTTCCTTTGACATTGAAAAATCTAGAAACCCTCTAGATGTTGATTTGTGATTATGTAACAATTTTAAACAGAATATAACAATCCCAATCAAACAATCAAGAGAAAGAGACACAAAGATTTTACGTGGAAAAACCACAATTGGACACCTTCCAATTGTGATAAAAAAACCACGGGCAACTGCCACAAGAACAATCCACTAAGAAGATTTAAAGGAATTACACAGGTATCACTCTCAATTATCTAGCGAATCCACAACGCCTAATTGAACCAACCTCTATGTGCCTCTTCCAACCCCATCTTCAGCACGGAATTGTCTTTCTGATGAGCCACTCCGGATTCCACCAAAGCTTCAGGCTCGAATTCTTCAGAATTCACAACTGAAGAACAACTCTCTCTTTTGTGTATAACAAACAAATCTTTGATGTACTCTCTTTAAACCATGAGTTGAATACTCAATAAAACATCAAAGAAAAAATAACAAAATATCCCCAGATATAAACCTTTAAGAACCAAAAAGAAGATCTGGAGGACTTCAATCAATAATTAGCCTAGTTTTGGGAAAAAAAACCAACTACTTATAGAAAATCCAAAGCAATCCTAGTTGGGAAAGAAAACCAACTTCTTGTTTGTAGAAAACCAACTTCTTGCAGAACTTCAAAGTAATCCCACTTCTTATAGAAACCCAAAATAAACCTTGTTTCTGAAGAAAACCAACTCCATAAAGAATCTGGAAATCTGTCCCGCGATCTCCGCTCGAGCGCCCAACAGCCCGCTCGAGCGGCTTCAGCAAAATATGCGCGTGATATAACAGAGGTCCGCTCGAGCGCTATAAAATCCGCTCGAGCGCAAAATCACATAACTCAGTACTTTTACAGGCGACCAAAACTGCTGGAACCAAGGATTCTCCGCTCGAGCGGGGCAATGTCAGCTCGAGCGGGCAGGCAACTTGGAATGCATTTTTGCATTTTGCTTCGGGGGCGCTGCCCCTCGACCCCGCCTGGGCGCTGCCCCGGACCCGCCAAGGGGCGCTGCCCCCTGGACCCCCGCGAGCTGACCGGGCAGCTCGATCCCCGTCATAATCAGCGAAGTGGCAATCTTGAAAGCATTAGCATCACAAACTTCTCTGAAAAGCACAATTCAGGTTGGATTCGCATCTAAACACTTATTGCCTCACTGAAATAAAAAGTGCGAAAATAAAATTACAACTCAATGGAGTTTTGTCAAACGGGGTTGCCAACAATAAAAACCTAACAGACATCATCCCCAGAAAAGTTATTTCATGTAATTTGTTAATCTACTTTTGAACTGTTGCCTAGGAGAGGATTTGGTCGGTAACTATAATTTATCACGGCATGGTTTGCCATTAATTGAAATATGTGTACAGACTGGGAAATTTTTTTATCTGCAGCTGTTACCATTAAGTAGATTGTAGCTAAATTTCCTACATTTCCTCTGATGGAACTATCACATACAATTGCCATTTAACCTCAAGTATCATGGCGACACTAAAACTCTACATTGATTTATACAACAATCATTCTATCTATACATAATCTACATCATTTTTTTTTTTTACAGCATTTGATAAACTATCAAACCCCAGGCAATCTTAGTGATTGCTCTTAGATGTTTTGTCTCATGTCAATGGAGGTTTTCTACTTCTCTTTCTTGTTTGGTTATTATAATTTACAATGTTCCCTGTTTTTAGGGTGATTCTATCCTAAAAGATTCTGCCACAGAACAGGTGGAATTTATTGCTCTTTCTCCAAGGACAGGAGACCCAAAGTATCAACAGCTCATTAAACTCAATGGGGTATGTGATAGAAAAAGTTTTTTCATTTTTAAACTAATCTTAAAATGAAAAAGTTTTTCTCTTTGTCTGTCTACAGCTCAGTAAATGTACAAGGTGTTGAAGTTCAATGGGATAGGTCCACCAATGAGTCCATATCCAGGAAAATCCATTGCCAACACTGTATACTCAATTCAAAACATTTAATGGGTATTCACAGCTAGCATCTTATTATGATTTTAATTGGGTATGTCATAGAGCCCCCATTTCATTAGCTTCCCCGAATTTGGAAGGACATAAAAAAAAATTGACTGAAGAAGAAGAAGAATATATATGAATTCACAAGCATTCTATACTTTCAGTCATTGATGCCCCCATTTTATGCTCAATAATAAAATAATAATAACAAAGAAACAAGTCATACTATCACGATTGACGCCTACCCACTTGGCTTGGATCACTGTACACTTCAACAAAATCACCTCTACACATAGAAAAGCCATCAGTAATCCCTGCACTGTTTCCAAGGAAAGTCAATAATAATCTTGATAGTTAAACATTACAGGTGCAGTTGTGCATGACTGCGGGTAGATGTTGAAAATGCCTAAAAAAAACATATATGGCCGATACAGAATTTCATAATATTTTTACCACTGCCCGACTGATTACTCGGTAGTTCTACAATTGCAGATGTGAACTTGCACAATAATACCTAAATATTTTTGATATGGAACACAAATCGAAACCCCAACCCAACCACACCACCAGGAACAATTCAAAAAAAACCAACATTATCCTATGAGCGCATCTATATGTTACCATCAATGTAATGAGCAAAGTTCTTCATAAGACAAATGATTAGCAAAATGGAAGGTATTCAACTTTTTATGTAGAAAACAGTAGGCAGCAAACAGAATCCATGTAGCAACTGTAATTCACTGATATGTACTTAATTCGGAAAATTAATCACCTAGTGAAGTTTTGGTTCACAATAAACAAGATGCAAAGGGTTTACAGAAAATGTTGAACTACTAAAGCACACATCCCAAACATAATACACAAGAAAAAATTGGGATGTCCATCTGACTATCAAAGTAGAAGAAGAGAAATAGAAAACCAAAAAAATTGATGGAACCCATTAATGGGTTGGGCTTGCGGCTTAGAATTTTGAGAAGCCTAACAGACATTTTATCAAACAGTTTGAAGGCAAGAAAAAAAAAAACAAAAAACACAAATCCTTTGTTATTAAAGTTTTGCTTTTAAAAAAATGTACATACACAATCAATTTAAGTTGGGGCTTTTAAAAAAAAAATGTACATATTCAGTAAAAAAATGGTTTGAAATCACCTTATGATCGTCCAAGAAGACCGAGATGCTAATCTGCCAAGCGAGTTCGCCACATCAAGATTGTCTGGGATGTGAGTGAAGAAGATCAGGACAGGAGAGTGGATTCCCATATCTCTATCCTCATCTGATTGTTTGAGATAGAGTGAGGGTGAGAGTGAAAGATCAATCGATTGATCATGAGAACAAGAACATGACAACAAAAGCATGAGAATGCAACTGAGAGAGAGGGAGAGTTGACTGTTGGTGACAAAGTTCAGAGATCGTGAAAGTTGAGAAGAAGAGGCACTGTGAATTTGTTAGAGATTGCCGATTGATGAAGGGCAAGTGGAGAAGAGATGGACTGTTGCAGAAAAAGGGATGCACATGATCGAGCTTGTTTTTAAATTCCCCCCCCACGTTTCAAATTTTCCCCCCAAATTTTTGGCGACCAACAGACTAAATTAGTCGCAGAAAAAGGTACCTTCGCCGACAAATGTTTTTAGTTGCCAAATCTCAATCAACAGCGACTAAAATATTAGTCGCTAAAAGTACTAATTTGGCGACTAATTTTTTTTGGTTGCTGAAAATAAGTTTTTGGCAACCAAATTTTTGGTCGCCAAAAAATATGTGACCTTCCGCGACCAAATTTGTAGTTGGTCGGCAAAAGCATACCACTTTCTGCGACCAACTCATTTTTTGGTCGCCAAAATATAACCTTCTGCGACCAATAATATTTGGTCGCCAAAAATAATGATCATTCGCAACTAATTAATATTTGGTCGCCAAATGTCATTTTTTTGCGACTAAAATTTTTTTGGTTGGCAAAAGTGGTCGCAAAATGTGTAAATTCTTGTAGTGTTCGGCTCTAACTCCCAACCTACGGGTGCGAATTATGTTCCGTCTATTCTCACAAGTCCTATTTGTCATGACAAAGCTATCCGTGTGAGCCACACGGTCGTTCGGGGGTTGCTTTGAATTTTCGCCAAGTTATCAATCACAAGGATTTATTGTTTCATTTCATATCCAAATATTCAAATTGGCAGAAGATAACAACTATTCAACCTTACCCAAACTCTACCTAAACACAAAATATCAGAGACATATTAAGCATAAAAAAAAAATTCTGCTTGTAACCAAGAGAAATACATTGTTCTAAAAGAATGCCATTCTATGCTTGTCATAGTTAAAATACCTTCACTAGTTGTGCCCCCTGTTAAGGGACAATTTACCATTTCTTTGAACTTTCTACAGAGCTTAGTGTAAAGTAGTCTTCTTCAAAACTTATTTAAAATACTATTTATGAGTTTAAATCATTTTTGAAATTGAAAGCTAAGGAAAAAACAAGAAAAGGCAAATCTACAACTATGAAGCAAACTACACATAACATTTGCCTGATGAAGGAAACTAAGTTACTGAAAAACAAAATAGGATCATTCAGATCAAAATTATGTGAATGAAAAATCAGTTCTGGAATTTGAGCATGGTCTTACCAGGCAAGGAAAAAGCTTGGCCTTTGAGTTTGTGTTTCAATATAAGTCTCCTAACATGGGCATCCAATAAAGGAATGTATATTCTCTTCACCTGGTTCAGGATTCCAAATCAAACAATCATAAGCTATGAAGCACGGACACGGACACGGACACGGGAAGGGACACGGACACGGCAGGGGACACGGCAAATTTTTTAGTTTTTTTATAAATATTTTTATTTTAATACATATTAATTATTTTATTTATTTATTATATTTTTAAATAATGTGTTGTAATTAATTATTTTATTTTATTTTACATACATGTGTTTATTTTTTTATTTATTAATATGTATAAGTATATATTACCTTATAATATGTGTTATCCATTATCTAATAAGTATATTTATGTTATATAATAACTATTATATAATATACAATAAAATAATAATAGTTATTAGTTATATATTATATATGAATATATAATAATAATAATAGTTATAATATCAAGACAAGAAGACAGACGGGAGAGAACCAAGAGAGAATGAGACAGAAGCAAGGGAGACGATTGCGATCAGAAGCGAGAGAGAGGAAGATGATCGCGATCGCGAGGGAGAGAAAGAGAAGGCGAGAGAGAGAGAGAGAGAGCTCTGCGAAGGCAAAGGCGAGAGAAAGCTCGTCGAAGTCGAAGGGGCTGGATTGTCGAAGTCGAATGGGGTTCTGGATCGTCGATCGAAGTCGAAGGGCTCTGGATCGTCGCCGACCAGGTTTGTACTCGTTTTCCCTTTCATTTACTCTTCTCGCCGTGCCCATGGCGTGTCTAGATTTGGACACACGTGTCCCCTGCAAAAAAATAAATTAAATTAAGGGGATACGCTAGATGCCGTGTCCCGTACGTGTCCCCGGCGTGTCCCCGTATCCGACACCGCCACGGCTTCCGTTTTGCCGTGTCCATGCTTCATAGATCATAAGTACAACCAGAAATCAATTTCACATTTAAAAAAGAAATAAATAAATAAACTAGTTGAATTTGTATCTTCCATATATTGAAGTTTCAACCCAAGATATTGACAAGAGTATTGTTCAGATGTTTTGCCATGTCTTTCTTCCTTTTTCTGTGTTTATTTTAGTAATTTTTACTATATGACCAAGCATAGAGATTCATAATGATAATTCAATACAACCATCAGACAAGCAACAAGTGCTTCACCATTTTCTCAAGGCAAGGTAGTATGGGACTTGGAAAATTAACAATGAATGCTCAACTCATCCAGCTGGCTGATATAATTTGGAAGCAAAATCCAGACATCATAAACAGTCTTAATGCCTACAAAATGCTTTACCTCAATCCTGATAACAAAGCAACAGAAATTTGAGTTGGACCAAACCTGAGCATGCTTGATGGAATTAGCTCCTCCCACCATTCATCTCAAACACAACATTATACCCAAAATTTTCAACTCGTTCAGTTGGTACAAGGCTAAGGTTCCATTGGCTCTGGCATGATTTCCTAGGTTCTCATTATCTTAGTCCTTATCTAGGCAGTAGCACAATGTCCATGGCAATTTATGCATCTCATACTAGTTTCTATTTGCTAGTAGTCATTCAAAGAATGAAAGATGGTCCAGAAAAAGAAGAAAGTAAATTTTGCCTTTAAAAGAAAGGGCCTAATCAATGAATGTTAGATCCAAAGAAAGGACCAGTGTCTGCTAGTTCCACCTCAGAAAACTATATGAAGGTTCTCTTCTCCTTAAATCCCAAAAATAAATTGACATAAAAAAAATTCACATGAATATGTCATCCATCCATCCCTCAAAAAGGCAATGCTGAAATCCATTGATGTGATCTTAGCGTTATGAGGTAACATTTATATCAATTGGTCATTATATCCTCCACAACTAAGATTTAAGTATCAATTTGAAATAATACTACAAGTACAATAAAAAAGGTCATTCAATGGTAAGCATGTATGCTTCTTCCCAGAATCCTTCCAATTTACATTCTATGAGTATTTGTAGACTAGAGAGATGCAGATGAAGGACGCATTACATAAATCATGCAAATCAGATGCTAGATTAAACATATATAAGTATAGATGCAAGAATGAATGACATATAGAAGGGTCATATAATTTACACTTTAATCAACTCCAAATTTTAAAACACTAACCAAAGAGCCGCTAGATCAGTGGAAGCATAGTTGAAACCACCATCCTTCTTCACAACAATTAAAGGTATATTTTTCCCCTCAATAAAGATCACACGAGCACCTTCACTTTCCTCACTCCTTATTCCTTACACATCTACCATTCAAGAATGAGAATCCAATAATTATAAATATATATATGTATAACATTTTCCATAAAGTTTCAATTTTACAATTGTTCAAAATCCATTGTAAAAGAATCATCGTCTAAAACACCAAATGCCACCTCAAACCCATCACCTATCTATATCTTTACTTTTAATTTTCCTAATTGAAACTAGCATATAAAATACTAGTTCTATTGAATTGAGTAATTTGCTTGAGTCTAAAATAAAAAAGAATAAACAATGATAAATTACATTTATGGGCCTCTGGCCTCCCATACTGTAAGCATGTACCATACTAATGTTCTCATTGCATATGCAATAATGTAATTCAACTAAGATTCATAGTCTAGTCTTGCCACAGTTCTTGTGCCCACTAATTTAAAGTAATCTTTTAGTTATTACAGCTATACAAGAAGTAACTAAGATGACGAAATAACAATGTTTTGCCTTTGTAGAATTGTGATCTTAGATATCAAGCTAGCATTAGTTCAAGTAGTCATACAAAATGGCCAACCTGATAACATCAGTCAAAATATAAAGTGACAATGGCTTAAAGCAGATACATTTGAATCGGATGAAATATACAATTGGTGGGGCAGGGGGCTGTGAACATAAACCAAGAATGTTCTATTTTTAGCTTGCACGCTATAGATTGAAATCAAAAGTTGGTGTCTTTTTTACGTGGCTCCATGGCGCAGAAAACAGGTGTGGAAAATACAATCAATGTTTGACATTGTCATTAGTTAGAAAGAAAAATATCAGTTAAGTACCTTCTCCTCTATCTTAATTCCTAGGCATTGATAAACTCTTTGATATCCCCTTCGACTGATTTCATAAATTTGTGCCCATGCCTTTCGATACTTCTCTTCCCCACCCTGTGATACAAGTTATGCCATAGGAAATGAAACCAAATAAGATAAATGATGAAACATAATGAAACCTCGAGATAAAATCATTAATCAGATTTTCTTCCTAAACGAAGAAACAAAATTTATAGTTTATAAATCAGATTTCCTCCAAAATAGAAAATTGAAATTTATAGCTTTTAAGTTCTTTTACAAATGAGAAATTTAATTATTACTATAATCAACCTCACAAGTCTTTAAGGCATAAAGGTAAGTGATTCACCTGGAGACTGACCACTGCTTGTTTTACAAATCCGGTACCTTATGTAGAGCGTAGATTGAATGATCCAGCTGCTTTTGAGTGACAATAATTGTAGCGATTGATTCACCTGCAATACATGTACAAAGCATTATATATATACACACACACACACATACATATATTAAACATTATCTTTTAAATTTTTAATAAATTACAGCCACATACATTGGCCTAATTTTCCATTTTGCCATGACCCAAGCATTTGTAATACTGCAGATCATAAAGAAGAATAAGCAATAACCAACAGCCTTTCATTAGTAAAGAATATCATACATGTTAATTTCCATACACTACTATTGATTTCTATAGCAGTCTTGTACATTTAATTTGTCCATAGGACCTTCGACAAATGTAGCCGCCAAAACATAAAACTACTTGTACTGTGACAAAGTTTAAAGTGTCAGAATCAGACCAATTTCATTCTTATAAATCCTCAAAATAATATAGAAACTAAACCCACGTATGTTATGTGGAAAAAATGTTAAAAATTCTAAACCCACATAACAAATCTAAGCTTCTTTATTTTCACCAAGTACAATATTGAAACAGGAAAAATAAATATACATAAAGAGTGACTCAATAGTGCATCCAAAGAGAAAACATCTCTACATCTAGAGAAAGTAAAACTGCACATAGGCAAACAAGACCACACTGTGGTGTGGAAAAGATGTTAAAAATTCTAAACCAACATAACCGATCTAAGCTTCTTTATTTTCACCAAGTACAATATTGAAACCGGAAAAATAAATGTACATAAATAGTTACTGAGTAGTGCATCCAAAGAGAAAACATCTCTACATCTAGAGAAAGTAAAACCACACATAGGCAAACAAGACCAAACTGTGGTTTATGTGGTTCACCCACAAAGCAGCACGAGATTTACATGGTTCACCCAAATTCAAGGCTATGTCCACTGAGTCACTTAAGTAAAATCTGAATAAAAGAATTACAAGTCTCTTCACACTCAATCTCGCACACACTATTGATCTTTCACTAGTGTATATATCTCTCAACAAGATCACGAAACTTATAACTAATGGAGTTATAAAGGTCTATTTAAAGTGCTAGATCAAATCTGGACAGAACAATGATTTTTTGTGTGCACAAAATCAATCAGGTCAAAAACCTCCGATTGTGCTGCCCAGAGGCTCCACTCACATAGATTAGTCCAGTCTCAAAACAATCGTCCCAGTTAGATTCTGCTTGTGCAGCCAAGAACCTCCGCTCGATTGAGTGGATCAGGTCAGTAGCCAAAATCCTTTTCTAATTACTCCCAGTCTCAACAACATATTCTAGTGTGTTTTACAATGTCGAAGGGGGAGGGGACAAAGAAGAGTCGTAGGGCTGAACATTGAAAGTTTGAGAAACAAATCTAACTGTAGGATTAAGGAAGTATCAATCTCAGTCACCCACCTAATTGTACACATTTTCAAAAACTGACCAGTTCTATTACATTAAGATGAAAAGCAAAAATTTCACGCAAAATTTCTTAGAAGCAATCAAATACAAAACTAGTGAAAGCAGCAAATATAAAATTGAAGAATCCAAGACACGAAAAAATTATTGAGAAGCTATTGTGAAGGGAAACAAAAAAAATTAGAAAACTCAGGATCCTCAAACCTGTCGTTTTCATTAAGCTCTTGTTTTCACAGTTTTACAGCAAAAAAAATAGAAAATTCTATCGTTGAGAAGTAATTGGACCGAATGAATGAATCATGTAAACATGTTATAGTGAGAAATTTTTAGAACCAAATACAAATGAAGCTGAAAAATGTGCAAAAACAAGACTATATTTACCAGGAACAAAACTCTCGAAACCCCAAAATCCCAACTGTGTTTCGATCAAACACAGTCTGTGTTGCCGAAGCCTGAACGATTCCTATATCGATCGCCACTGACCCATTAACCCTAGAAATGTTCAGTGTGAAGCGTCCGGCTCCCATGTCCTCCGTGGCCAAGGTGGGTTGAATTGGGTTCACAATCGATTCGAGGGAGCCGAGAGGGTAGTACGAGTGATTGATTCTGTGTGAGAGAGAGAGAGAGAGACAGAGGGAGAGCAAGAGAGAGAAGAACCGTGTGAAGAAGTAATAGATTTGGGCAAAAATTTAGGCGCCAATATGAAATTTTTCCTAGTAAAATTTTGAACAGATCTGGCGACTAAATTTTAGTCGCTAAAGATAGGTTACCAAAGATAAAAAAAAAAAAAAAAAAACTTTTGTCAGCTAAAGGGGACTAAAATAATTTTTTGTCGCTGAAAGTGAGTATTTGGCGACTAAAACTTTAGTCGCCAAAGACAAAAAATAATTTTTTTATTTTCCATTCAGCGACTAAATATTTTAGTAGCCAAAAGTCAATATATGGTGACTAAATTTTATTTTGTCGCTGAAAGTAAACTTTTGGCAGCTAAAACTTTAGTCGCCAAAGGGAAAAAATAATTTTTTATTTCCCATTCGGCGACTAAATATTTTAGTAGCCAAAAGTCAATATACAGCGACTAAGTTTTTTTTTTTGTCGCCAATTCTGGCATTTTTAGCGACTAAATTTTTTTTTAGTCGCTAATAATGAATATACCCTGACTAAAAAAAATTAGTAGCTAAATATTTTACTTTTGGCGACTAAAAAAATTGTTAGTCGCCAATTCCATAACTTTTGGCAACTAAATTTTTTTTAGTCGCCAATTTTGGTCGCTGAAGGTGCATTTTGTTGTAGTGCCACCAAACAGCCTCACCAGAAAATAACATGTATGTATGTACCAACATTGAAGGTACATATACCCACACCACACATCTATAATAAATATGAATGTTTTTTTATTTTTTACACGTCACTTGGATTATAAGATGACAAAATAAGTGTTTGGATCGGCATTGGCAGATTATATATGAAATACTCATGTTCAATTTGAAATAACCCAACAACAATCAAAATTCATTAGTTTACCACGATCTAAGACGCTTTTCAAACAGATTACAGCATTTAAGGCTTAATTTTTTGCAATTTTACTGTTCTAGGAAAGTTGTTTTTGCTGTTACGTTGTATAGTAGTATTTGTGTTGGTTGTCGTTTGTTTTAACATGTTTCTTTTAAGTCTTTATAATCCAAATTTATGTTTAACTCAAATTCGATTTTATAATTTTTCTGATTTTTTTAAACTTGATTAGCAATGGATTGTCCTTTCATTGTTTCGCTTTAAGATTGCTCTATTATTATAAAATCAAATCTAAGCTTCTGAACTATTTGATGATTAATGATATTTCATTGAGAAATAATTATTTTATTTGAGTTTTGTTGTTTGTTCTTGTTGCAACTCTTCATTCTTTTTTTTTTTAATAGCAAGGCCACATGTAAATCCTGAATACATGCAATGCAATTACCCATCAGTTGCATTTATCAAATCAATTCAAATGAACAGATATCATTTTCTAGCTATTAACTCTTGTCTAGTAAGGAGAGAGTTTTACGACTTGCTTGTAAAAAAGTTATGGAAGATAGAGGGTGGAAACCGGTTCTGCGTAAGCATGGTGGTAAGGGAGGTAGAAACTCAGATCTGGGTAATGAGATTCATACGATCTTTGTGGATAATCTACCAGAATCTATGGATCCAAAGGGGTTTTATAACATGTTCACCAACTATGGGATAGTGAAGGATGTGTTCATCCCTGACAAAAGGAGAAAGTTAACTAGATCAAGATTTGGGTTTGTCCGCTACGCTTGTCCAGTGGCATCGAATATGGCGGTCCAAAAAGCTCATGGCATCTGGTGTGATAACAGAGCTCTGAAAGTGAAGATAGCAGATTTTGTTCAAGGAAAGGAGGATAACCAGAAATCAGTAACCACATCAGTTGGAAGAAGGGCTATTGCTATAACCAGCAGAGTTCCAAATATGTTACAAAGGGCAAAGTCTTATGCTCAAATATTGAGTGGTCCAGGGTTGGCTTCAAATTCAAACATCAGTATACAAGCTTACGAGGAGGGTAATGGATGGCTGTATGTCAGTGTGATTGTTCGATTGAAATCTCAAATTCTTGTAGAGGAGTTCAAAAAGGAATTGAAGAACAGAGGAATGGGTAATGTTTATGTTAGAGATGGAGGGGGAAGAGATATTGTGCTAACGTTTGAATCAGTGGTTACCATGAAAGAGAAACTCAAATCAATGGAGGGGTGGATTCAGTCATGGAGCGAATCAATCAAGGTATGGCAGCAGGGGATGATTCTTGATCAAGAAAGATCTATATGGCTCACTTGTTATGGTGTTCCCCTGAATCTCTGGAGTAGCAAAACGTTTAGTAGCATTGGAAGGGCATAGGGGGAAGTCATAGGCATTGATGAGGACACATCCAGAATGACATTTGGGAAGGTGAGAATTGCTACTAAGTGTATGGAGTCCATAAACACAACTATTATTCTGCGATGTAAGGGGATCGACTTCCCAGTCAAGGGTTGTGAAGAACAGGTGGTGATTTCAGAGGTGATATACAAGCAATGCAAATGTTATAGTGAACAGCCCCAAACGGAAAATTCAAATTCAAATGGTGAGGACCAGGATCAAGAGCAGAGATTTGTTGTGGAGAGCAAGAAGGGTAAAGATGAAACTGATATGGAGGGCCACGTTGGTGGTGTGCTGGACAACACAGGTGCTATGGAGGCAAGGGGGCCAAGGGTAGGATATGATGACCATACAGCCACTGATGGACAACTAAGGGAGCTAAGTATGTCTAGGGTTGAGGAGACTATCATGTCGATATGTCAGCTGGACTGCTTGCAAAAGCAACCTGGAGGAGGAGGTGAAGCATGCGGGTTTCAGTCAGTCAAATCAGGGCCAACTCCTATTCAGATTCAAACTAAAGGTAACCAGATTATAGAAGATGATGTTGTTACTCCAGGTTTTATGAAGAGTCTTAGTGGGCCTGAAAAAGATGCACCTGGGCTTAATATAGAGGTGTTATTAAGTAAGGCCCATGTCTTACAGTGTGGTAACATTCTGGGCCATAGATTTTCTGAGTTAAGTGATCCAAAGGATCAACTAACAGAGGAGGATGAAGTCCAAAATAGCAAGGGAAAGGTAACCCATGACAGTGTGGATAAGGAGCCCCAAGGAGCAGCCACATGCTACACGGCAGTGGTAGATCAAACAAAGAAAAATACCACAAAAGAGAAAGGTAAAGGGATGGTGAAATACCAGAGGAAGAAAAAAGGAAACATACAAATAGGGGTTGGATCAGTGTTGAACTTCAAGAAAGGGGCTATATTTAGGTCGGCAGCTGCAGCTATTTCTTTGTCAATGGTAAGCAAATCGGGTTCTGGTCAGTTGCTCCTTAATGAGGCAGAAACGTCTCTAAAGATAGGGAAGTTGCTTGGGCTGAAATGTAAAGGTAAGGATGAGGAAGTAATTAGTAAATTGATGGAACTGGAAGTTAAGGATAAGGAGGTGCTGGGGAAAAGGGGTAGTAAGGCAGAATAATTTGTATTTGCTGTGGAGTTTTTGGTGTGTAAATTTGTTTTAATGAAGCTCTTATCTTGGAACGTTAGAGGGCTAGGCAAGTCCATTAAAAGGAGAAAAATCAAAAAACTTCTATTTGAAAGGAAGGTGGATGTGGCACTGTTTCAGGAAACAAAGAGACCTGCTATAACTGAAGAATTTGTCAGATCTTGTAGGCCTGGGGATCAGATGGCTTATATGGCTGTGGACTCAGAGGGTGTAGCTGGTGGACTACTGTGTGTCTGGAATCCACAAGTGTTTTAACTTCTGGACTGCTGTTGTAACAGGTATTTTATCATTTTGTCTGGCACTCTTTTTACAAGTCTAGCTTGTGTTATTGTGAATGTTTATGGCCCGACTGATGGTGCTAATAGGAAGGGATTATGGGAAACTTTGAAGAATTTAAAGAGAAGTTTTATCAACCCTTGGTGCTTGGGGGGTGATTTTAATGAGGTTAGGAAATTATCTGAGAGGGTGGGTTGTTCCCAAAGGTGTGGTTGTATGAAGGATTTTAATGAGCTAATTGATAACCTGGAAGTGTGTGACTTACCAATGTTGGGGAGAAAATTCACTTGGTGTAACTCTCAGAATGGTGCCAAATGGAGTAGGCTGGACAGATTTTTACTCAATCCAGATTGGTTACAAAAATTTAACTTCAAACTGTGGGGATTACCAAGAAGGCTCTCGGATCATTGTCCTATTTTAATGATGGAAGATGAAAGAGATTGGGGTCCAAAGCCATTTAGGTTTCTAAATGCTTGGTGTCTTCATCCGAATTTTAAGATTTTTGTGCAGAAAATTTGGGCTGAATCTCATGTAAATGGTTGGGCTGGATTCAAATGTTTAAGGAAACTGAGATTACTTAAAGCAGCATTGAAAAGATGGAACCTTGAGGTGTTTGGCAAGGTGGATTTTAAACTCAAGCAACTGGAGGAGGAGATACATGTCTTGGATTTGGTAGTTGAACAAAGATTACTCACTGATGCAGAGAGTTCTACACTTAGGGAGTTAAAAGGTGAAGCATGGAATTTGAGTAAAATGGTTGAATGGTTATGGTTGCAAAAGTCCAGAGCTAACTGGATATTAAAAGGTGATAGAAATACCAAATTTTTCCATGTCATGGCCTCCACGAGAAGGAATAGGAATGCATTGTGCTCAATTGAGGTTAATGGGGTCTTGACTGAAGATCCTAAGGAAATAAGAACCGAAGTGTTCAATCACTTTTAGAGGCAGTTTTCAGAATCATGGTTTAATAGGCCAAGTTTATATGGTCCATTTAAGTCTATTGGCAATGAAGAGGCGCGTGTTGCTTTGGAAGCTGAGTTCACAGAATCTGAAGTTGTGGCAGCTCTTAAGAATTGTGATGGGAATAAGGCCCCTGGCCCTGATGGTTTTAACCTTATGATGCTCCAGAAGTGTTGGCAAATAATTAAAGGGGATGCGATGTAGTTCATGAGTGAGTTCCATACCAACTCAAAGTTGGTCCTTAGTATTAATAGCTCCTTTGTAGCCTTGCTTCCGAAGAATGAAAATCCTTCTTCTCTTAGTGATTTTAGGCCTATCAGTCTTATTGGATCATTGTACAAAGTGCTTTCCAAAGTTTTATCCTGTAGACTCAAAGTTGTTTTACCTAAGATCATTAGTGAGTCTCAATCAGCTTTTATAGGGGGTAGAAGTATTCTTGATGGTATCATTGTTGCTAATGAGATTGTTGATGATTGGAAGAAGAAGCAAAGAAAGGTCTTATCTTAAAGCTCGATTTCGAGAAAGCATATGACTCAATAAATTGGGAGTTCCTTTTCTCCATGTTATCAAACCTTGGCTTTGGTTCAAAATGGATCAAATGGATGAAAGAATGTGTTTCAACTACCAAAATCTCTATTATGGTGAATGGATCACCTACAGCTGAGTTTAGTCCTCAAAGGGGACTTAGACAAGGTGATCCCTTATCCCCTTTTCTCTTTAACATTGTAGCTAAGGGTCTTAATATTCTGTTACATAGAGCTGTTCAGGCTAGATTGATCAAGGGTGCATCAGTTGGTTCAAATGATCTTACTATTACTCACCTACAATTTGTTGATGACACAATCTTGTTTTGTGAGGCAAAAAGGGAGGAGGTGCTAAATATCAAAAGAATATTGAGATGTTTTGAAATCTTGTCTGGGTTGAAGATAAATTATCACAAGAGTGTAGTGTGTGGTGTTGGAATTAATGAAGACCTTACCAAAGATTTTGCTGCCATACTGAACTGCTTGCATCATAGGCTACCTTTGAAGTATTTAGGGATGCCATTGGGGGCTAATCCAAGGAGGAGAAGGTCTTGGAAACCTGTCATTGATAATTTGAAATCAAAACTTGCTTCCTAGAAGCGTAGGCTTCTATCTTTCGCTAGTCGGTTGACAATGATTAAGTCTGTGCTATCTTCATTACCAGTGTTTTACTTATCTTTGTTTAGAATGCCTGAAGGGGTAGCCAAAGAGATTGATAGAATTCAGTCCAGATTTCTTTGGGGGGGTGATGAACTTAGAAGGAAAATTCACATGGTAAAGTGGGAGGAAATCATTCAAAGCAAAAGTAACGGGGGTCTTGGTATTAGAAAGGTGAGAATCATGAATGAATGTCTTTTTCTCAAATGGTGGTGGAGGTTTGGGAGTGAATCTGACTCTATTTGGAAACAAGTGATTCTTAGCAAGTACACACATCATGGTGGGTCTAGGTGGCCAGATCAAGATGCAAATTCTAGATATTCTATGGTGTGGAGGGACATTTTGAGGGTTGCTAGTAAGTGCCCAGAGTTGATGGAGTTATTCAAGGCCAACTCAAAGATTAATATTGGGGATGGGAGGCTCATAAGTTTTTGGCTGGATCAATGGGTTGGTAGTGACTGTTTAAAGAATTTATTTCCTAGATTATTCTCTGTCTTTATGCATAAAGGTATATCAGTGGCAGTGATTAAGAGCAGGAGTAATGGAAATGAGGAGTGGGATTTGTCTTTCAGAAGAGCATTGTTTCAATGGGAACTTGAAGAGTTGAGGAGGATGAAGGAGTTGCTACAAACTGCTCCAGAGCTCAGGAATGATGTGTTAGATGGGTTGTCCTGGGCTGTAGACAGATCTGGTATCTTTACTGTTTCGTCTGCCTATAAGTGGAGTGAGTTACCATCTACTATGCCTGCAAAAGTGGTGGATCTCATCTGGAAGAATGCTGCACCTCCGAAAGTGCAATTTTTTGCTTGGTTAGCATGGAAAGGGAGGATCAAGACTTCTACTTATTTGCAAAGAATTGGAATCCTAAGTGCCAACTCTGATGTTAACTGTGTATTTTGTAGGAATGAAGGGGAAACTGTATCTCATGTGCTACTATGTTGTACGTTCAGTTGGAGAGTTTGGTCTAATATTATTGGATGGTGGGATGTATCTTGGGTGCAGCCGGGGTCAGTGGTTGGTCTTATTCAATGGTGGACTGGGTTTAGATGCAACAACAGATTGAAGGCAATCTGGAGGATAATCCCACTAGCAGTGCTTTGGTCTTTATGAAAGCTGAGGAATGAAATCATTTTTAACGAGTCATAGTTGGATTTCGAAAAGTTGTGTGAGCTTATCAAAACACGGATTGCATTGTGGTTCAGAGCCTCTAGTCCTTCCTTTTGTTATTCAGTTGATAATTTGGTGTTTAATTTGCAAAATGTGAAATTCTGCATCATGCCCTGAGGGTGTTAAACTGTGTACTGTTGTTTTTGGGTGTTGTTCTATTCTAGTGCATCTGATTTAGAGGATGTTCTGTTCTGATGTGTTGTTCTGTTGTGCCTGATCTGGTCTGTTGATGTGCTCCAAGCTCCAAGTTTTGCTCATGGCTGTGTGCTGTTATGTCTGATCTGTTTGATCTGTTTTGCTGCTGTGTTGGTTTAAACAATCTTGGTGCTTGGATTGGATGGAGGGCTACTGTAGTTCAAGGCAATGTGTTTGGTTTGATTGTTGGGCTGTTGTAATTCATGGCAATGTAGTTCATGGTAAATCTTCTCTGCCTGTTCTGTGCTGGTGCTTGGAAGGGCTGCTGTTCTGCTTTGGTGCTTGGAAGGGATGTTGTAGGGCTTGATCTGTTTGGTGCTTAAAGGAGTGTTGTACTACCTGATCTAGTCTTGGTGCTGTTGTGCCTAATTTCTTTGGTTTTCCTGGTTTTTATTTGCTCTGTTTGTTTAGCTCGTTGGTTTCTCACCAACTAGGAGGTTGGAGCTTGTTTTAGCTCCAAGCTCCTTTTTATTGATGTAATTTTTCATTTATTCCATCAATAAAGTCTTCTTTTTGCCGATCAAAAAAAAAAAAAAAAATCAATTCAAGCGCATCAGCAGAAAGAATCACATATCACAAACACTCTCTTGAGCATGCCGACACAAAAGATTTGGTAAATGCAGGCCATTATTATAATTATTATTTATATTTATTATTATTATTATTTTGAGGAGGGACTATTATTGAAAGCATGAAAGACTGCACTTTCCTTCTAGAATTGATCATCACAATACCCATTTTTCTGTGTCCTAAATTTGTGAGCAGGTCCATTGTTCTTCATACATGGTGCATGATTAACCTAAATTTTAGGTCTCTTTCTTGACATATACCTCAGATTTATACCAACTATCCTACTCAAATATACTTATTTTCTAGTTGAGTTTATGTAGCAATTTTCTTGAGATTCATAATATTAGGGAAGAAAAATCTTTTATTATTTATGATATATCAGTTGAAATTTTTTTATATTTGGAGCTATATAAATGAATTAGTTTTTGGGCTTTGGAGGGTTCTAATTTGCAACCATGTTCTACTTTTTCTCCCCCAAATGCTGAAATTATTATTATTATTATTTTTAAACATGTAAAAAGGTTGGATGAAAAATTAATCAATGTGTACATATGGGCATCTGAAACTCCATATAAGTTGGTCCCTCTTAATGCCCTAGATCGGGCTCGTTTGGCAAGTGGCTTTTTTAGTCAAAAAGTTACTTAAAAAGTCAAAAAGCCAATAACTTATACTAAAAAGTCAAAGATTCTCTTTTCTCTCTACTTTTTGTACATCTTTTCGTAAAAAGTCACAAAGTCATTCTAAACATAATAATTTTTTTTACATCATATTTTAACTAAAAAGTCAAAAAATTACTAAAAAAACATATTTCCAAACGAGACCCGATAGCTATGTAGGCATCTTCAGTTATACCTGAAATTAATGTACCCACCATGTTGAAAATATTAGTATCAAATAGAGAAATATTATGGTAGCGTTTGGTAAAATTTTCTAAATATGATTTGAGAATAAAGTTGTATTTTGAGTTTGTGAATTTTGGAATTATGATTTGAGTGTAGAAAATTTGTTTGGTTATGAGTTTTGAATTGAATTTTGAGTTGAGTGTTGAATTGAGTTTTGAATGTTTGATATGACATGTGAAATAAGAAAATTTGTTTGTTTTTTCAAAACTTAATTCAAATTGTTACAACTTATAAGCAAACACATTACTCAAAACTCTATTGAAAATTCTAATCAACATTGATAACAAAATTCTTTTAAAATTCAATTAAAAAAATTAATTAGTAACAAAAAATAACATTAATCAGTTTTTTTAATTGAAAATATTACAAAGGAGATATTTTTTTAAAAATAAATAAATATTCAATTACTGATTTAAGATAACTTTTATTGTATATTTGGTTCGAATTATTTTTTTAAAAAAATATTTTTGATTTAAAATATAAAAAATATATATTATTTTTGTTAAAAAAAATCAAAAACAATTTTGTTCCCCCTTCCAAAGAACAGGTGCCATTTTAAAAAAAAAACTGTTCCGAACATCTGGGGAGATGTCTAGGAAGACGATCGGGTAAACAAAAGCGCTCGGTTTTCAAATGAGTTTTGAAATATGACTTGGAATCAATTTTGGAAAACTTAAACTAAACAATGTGTTGAAAATAACTTTGGAATTAAGATTCCAGGACTATATCAAACATAGCTGTTGGCTGTATAAATTGTATAAGCCAATCACGATTCAACATGTGACATAAGAAAGACAATTTAGGAAAGTAATATAAATCGCCAACCATAGTCAGACACGTGTCAACCTATATTGATAATAATGGGTCTGCATAGCACTAGAATGATCGAGGGATATAAGGTGATGTGGCCTAACGGTTACTCACAAGGTTCAAATTTAAAATCAGGAGGGAAGCCTAACTGCAGACATGACGTAGTGGAGCTAACTGTGAGGAAGCATGATCAGGGATCATGGAGGAATGTTTCGACGCTTAGAAGTTCATTTCGATAGTTATCATCGAGAAGTATAAATAGCAGAGAAGGCCCCAGAAAGAAGCCCCAGACTCAGATCCAGAAACTAGTTTTTATCTACTTTATTTTCCTTTCAGTTTTTACATTTCTTGTTCTTTACATTTTTGCAGTTCAAATTCTTGTATTGCACTTTATTCATAGGAGTAGTTTCGAATAGTTTGTTACTGTAAACCTCTACGAGACTGGATCAGATCATTGTAAGTTTTTCATTTTTACTTAATGAAATGCTGCAATTGTTTTTCATTTAATTGTTGTTTACTAAATTCTCCTAAGCAAGCCACCAGTAAAAGTCCTCTTCATTGAGGCTGAAAGAACTGAAACACAATCGTCTGATAATTGGTTGGCAATTAATCTTCTGTAAGGATTGATTGATCCTTGCTAGCACGCTTAAAATTACAATACTAACCTTTGAAGGCCAAAAAAGTCCACATATATTTTTGGCACACCCAGTGGGACTAATTGAAATGGCTAGACGTAGGAGACAATGAGAAAACGAACGCCTGGAAGAAGGTGTGGAAGGAGAGGTAGAGATACCTGATCCAGAGGATAATGTGATAACACATCCTATGGAAGCAATTATCTCATCAGAACCTATGGTCGAACAGACCAGTAATGCAGAACATGCACCACGTGTCCAGAATAGTAGATGAGACCATGGAATTGGACCATCCACTGTTCCATCTACTCAACCAATGAATCCGTAGGGGGCCTAGTAGATGCCATGGGACAGTAGTTAATGAACATAATGGAAAGATGGACAATATCCTTTATGGATCGGATGAATACTCATCAACCAACTAACACAAGGCATATAGAGGAGATTTTAAATGTTCCTCAGCAAAGATTGGCTAGAGACAAACAGCCTATGCAAAGTAATGGACATACTAATGGTCAAACTAGTAATCAAAACTATGAAAGACCATCACCTGAGTCTTGGTATGAGCCTCTTTCGACGCCTATGATAAATCAAAATGCCTCATTACTTAACAGTGAAGCCATGCAAATTGGTGGATCTGGGCCAACACAAGAAAATGGCATGAGGATGTTTCCAAATCCCATGTTCGAAGCCATACCTGGCACAAGGGGGTCCACTAATCCTTTGTTCGAATTTGTACCCGGGGGGTTGGAAGGGTTTCCTATGGCTGGAAGAGACACAACACCTGTCCCTCCTGTTACAGCACCTTTCGCAGGTCCCTTCACAAGGTAGGCTCAGAAAGGTTAACCATACCCTCAACAACAGCCAGCACCACAGGGACAGCCAGTCCCAAATATACCTCCCTATGGACCAAGAGGACCTCAGGCACCAGGTTTTCCACCAAATCCTGTGTTTGTTTTTCCAGTGGTGGTTCAACAAACACAAAATATGGTTCCTAGGGACCAAATTGCTGATATTGTTAGAGAAATGTGTGGACTTATGGCTTGGAGGGTTCAAACTCTTGTGTACAAGAAACCATATCCAGAATGGGTGGATAGGGTACATGAATACCCAAGAGGGTTTAGAATACCATACTTTGCTCTTTTTTATGGAAATGGAAACCAGTCAACAGTAGAACATATTGCTAGGTTTGTTGCCCAATGTGGTGAATTTACCAATAATGATTACATGAAGTTAAGACTTTTTCTAAATTCTCTAACTGGGGCAGCTTTTGTATGGTATATTAACCTTACACCTGGCTCTATTCAAACTTGGCAACAAATGGAGGAGGCATTTCATGCCCAATTCTTCCAAACAGAGCCAGAAATTTCTATGGTAGATTTGACAAGGTTAAGTTAAAGGCCTGATGAGAAGGTTGTTCAATTTATTGCTAGATTCAAAAGAGCACGAAACAAATGTAGGATCATTCTACCAGAGCCTGAATTTGTGAGATTGGCTCCAAATAGTTTAGAGTTTAGGCTTCGAAAGAAGTTTGACTCAACTAAGTTTCAAGACTTAGTGGAATTAACCTATAAGGTGTCCAGATATGAATCATTACTTGAGGAAGAACAAGACCGAAGTAATGCATCATACAAGACATATTATAGAGATCCTAATTATGAGATTGATGCAATAGAGATCGTAGGAAAAGAGCCTGTGACCTGTGAGACATTAATTCATAAAGACACTACAATAGATTAGCAGTTTAAGAAGAAAGACCTTCATAGAAAATATTCTTTCGATTTAACAAAGGCATATGACATTTTTGATCATTTGTTTACAGCAAATTTCCTAAAGTTACCAAAAGGAGTCAAAATTCCTTCTCCAGAAGAACTTGAAGGAAAAATGTATTGTAAATGGCACAATTCTTGGTCTCACTCAACTAAAAACTGTATTGTTTTTCGAGATAAGATCCAAGAACAGATTCGAAAAAGGAGTCTAAAATTCCCAGCTAAAGCAGAGAAAGCTATAGGGATTAACACTAATCCATTTCCAAAAATTGGAGAAGTTACAGCCAATGTTATTGTGCCAGACTTCCAGAACTTATCCCTAAAGGAATTGGAAGAGGTTAATGTGCAAATGCATGTTGCCAGTCATACTGCTGTCAAGAAAGATGCTAGAAGTTCACCAAGTTCACCAGTGAATGGGTAGAGCTTTGCAGACCAAAAGGAAGACTTTGATAAGGAGGCACTAGATGATGACTCTTTAGAGGCAGCTGTCATACAGAGAATGTGTCCCAGATGCAGGTTAAGCTACAAATGGTTGAAAGGGCTCCCAATTGACAGGAAACAGTATTACAAGGATGTGCAAAGACGCCCTAAACCAACCAATACCTACAACAAAAGGCCATACCCAACTGGTCCTAGACAGTAGCCATTCTTGGCTGGACCAACAGCCACTAGAGTGTATTCTAAGGGCAAGAGACCCCTATATGAGTTCAGGCCACCCAACTATTACAGAATGGAAGACAATCATCCTGAGAGGAGACCTGAAGAGGGCTCAAGTTATGGCATCAGAACTAGAGATTGGCCTCCTAGACCAACCTCACACAAGATGGAAATTAGCCACCCTCATGGAAGGCCTGAATTAGGCCCAAGACAGGGGGGCAGGGCCAAGCAGTGGTCTCCACAAGCAGCTTCGAAACTAGTTTCGAAGGTAGAAAGAGACAATTCAACAACTGAGCTAGTGGGTTCATGGGTACCTAGGGTTCTAGATTGGTTTGTCATGCAGAACAAGCCAATGGAAATTCCTACCTAGAGAAGTGTTGTTAGAGACCAGGGTAGGATGGTTAAACCTCCTTTGGTGACTCCAAATAATTGGGTGTTACTAAAACATCCAAAAACAAAGGAACCAAATATGGTCCCAGTGATTTTTAGGTCCCAAAGGAGAAAGATCTAGCGAAGGTACACTCAGTACCAAAAGGATCTGAAAGAAAGTGGGGAAAGTTCTTCATTGGCCCCAGCCAAAAGGCCAATAGAGGGAAGGAAAAATCCAAAGTTGGATCATAGTCCAAAATCGACTCCTCAGGACAAAAAGAGTTTCAGCAAAGAGTAGTTGGCTAAAGTTCACTCTGAACTGAAAGCCAAAGAAAGATCCAGTTTAGCAGGTCTTGAGAAGACTTTGATGGAAAGCGACAGTGTGACAGAAGGAGAAGTTGACCTAGGACAAAGGAAATAGATGGTTGAGGAGGAAATGTTTGAAGCCTACATGGCTGAACAAACATTTTTGATCGAAAAACCAGCAGGAACAGACCATTCGAAAGAAGTCACTAGTACTGAAGTGGCAGAATGCAACATGGAAGCTGTTTCTGAAGTAATTGAACAAGTTAGCTTGGAAAAGGAGCAAGTACAACCAGTGTTTCAATTTGGCTCATTTCTTCCAGTGTCAGTAAATATGGTGTATATACTACCTTAAGAGTTCCAGGTTGAAGATGAAAACCAAGAAGGTCAGGAGATTGATCCTATTTCAGTTTCTAGTGAAGATTCGCAGGTTAGGATGGTTCAAGATGAATCTGAAGTGGCTACACCAATGGAAACTGGGGACGAGAGTGAGGAAGAGATGAGTATTAATCTCTCATATTCTTTTGAGTATCCTATAACATCCATGACACAGCATGTCAAGCCCTTGTATATCAAGGCTTTTTTTTAATGGGATACAGATGAATAGGGTATTGGTGGATAATGGGGCAGCGGTGAACTTGCTTCTAAAATCTTCGTCGAAGAAACTAGGAAAAAGGAACCCCAAATTAATCCCAACCAGCGCAACCATTACTGGTTTTGCTGGAAGTAAACAGATGACTTAGGGTATTTTGCCTATCAACCTGAGTGTAGAAACCAGAGATTGCATGACGGCATTCTTTGTTATTGATAGCAATGCTAAGTATAATGCTCTACTTGGTAGGGACTGGATTCACACTAACAAATGTGTGCCTTCCTCTCTACATTAGAAGATAATGATGACCTTGTGCAATGGAGAGACAGAGGACATCAATGCAGACCCTCAACCTTTTGTCGTTCGTGCTAATTTTGCGGAGGCCAAGTTGTATACTGAAGGAGTAACACTACTCAGTATATTAAGAAAACCTGATGGTTTAGCCGAAGTGACAGCAGATGAGGAAGTAGCACACCTGAAGCACTTGGTATAGGAGAGCGCTGATAAAGAATTCGTTGTCAAAAATGATAATGATGCCTGGTTGTAGGCAGGAATATAAAACCCAAGAAGCCAGACCTTTGGCTTTAGTTAAGTTCATAGCATTGGACTTAAAGGCAATAGTCTAAAAGGTTCAAGAACAAGAGAAGGAAGCCATGATAGTTGGCGGTAAGCATAAACAACAACAGGTCAGACTTTTGACCTTTGATAAATACTGTGCATTGGACATCGAAACAAAAGTCCAGGAAATATAGGAGGAAGAAGCCTTATGGATAGACTTTGCCTATGAGGAGGAGGGTAAAGATGTTAAATCAAAGAAACTGGGAGCAGAACAAAGCAAAGAAATTGCTTCGAAGACAGAAGATATCAAAAAAGAAGCATTAGTGAATTCTCAGATACAGGATCCTTTGGAAGAGGTTAACTTAGAAGAAGGTTTTACACAGCAACCCACCTACATTAGTGCTTGGTTAAGTGCTCTTGACAGGGACTAGTTGTTGGTGGTCTTAAAGAGATATAAAGATTGTTTTGCATGGTCTTATAATGAACTGCCAGGATTGGATTGGTCATTAGTAGAATATAGGCTCCCTATGAAGCCTAATTTCAAGCCATACAAGCAAAAACCAAGAAGAATGAGTCTTGAAGTGATTCAGAAGGTCAATGAGGAAATTCTTAAGCTCCTTAAGACAGGCTTTATTAGGACAGCCAGGTATGTTGAATGGTTATCCAATATTGTGCCTGTAGTTAAGAAAAATGGTAAAATGAGGGTATGCATCGATTTTAGAAACCTGAATTTAGCAACTCCAAAAGATGAGTACCCCATGCCCATAGTAGATTTATTGGTGGATAGTTCAGCAGGGCACAAGATTTTATCAATGATAGATGGGCACTCTGGTTATGACCAAATTTGCATTGCAGAAGAGGATATCCATAAGACAGCCTTCAGATGTGCTGGGAACATTGGCACCTTCGAATGGGTTAAAATGCCATTTGGCTTGAAGAATGCTGGGGCTACATATCAAAGGGTTATGAACACTATCTTTCATGATCTCATTGGAGGATACTTAGAGTGTTACATTGATGATATTGTAGTGAAGTCCCAGTCCATAGAGGAACATTTGTTTCACTTGGAAGTAACTTTTGAAAGAATGAGAAAGTTCAAGTTGAAGCTTAATCCTCTCAAATGTGCTTTTGGCGTATCAGTTGGAAACTTCTTGGGCTATGTAGTACACAAGAAGGGAATACAGATTGATCAAAACAAAGCCAAAGCTATCATTGAAGCCAGGCCTCCATCAAGTAAGAAAGAAGTACAAAAATTGTTTGGACAAGTTAATTTTCTTCGAAGATTTATTTCTAATATTGCAGGGAAAATTAAAGTGTTTTCTTCCTTATTAAGGTTGAAAGATGAAGATGAGTTTGTGTGGACAGCAGAACATCAAATTGCTTTTGAAGGAATCAAAGCCTACTTGGCCAAGCCTCCAGTGCTGATGCCACCAAAGAGTGATAAGCCCTTGAAGTTGTATATTGCTGCAGCAGAAGATTCACTAGGAGTTTTCTTGGCCCAGGACAATGAAGAAGGCAAAGAGCAAGCAGTTTATTATCTTAGTAGGTTCTTAAATTCTTGTGAATGTAAATATTCAGTTGTAGAAAAACTGTGTTCTGCATTGTATTTTGCTACAATGAAACTAAGATACTATCTTTTACCTACAACTGTCTTGGTAGTTGCAACCACAGATTTAGTTAAATATATGTTGTTTAGACCTATGTTGAGAGGAAGAATTGGCAAATGGATACTAGCTTTATCAGAATTTCATCTGGAATATGTTCCTCAAAAAGCAGTAAAAGGACAAGTTTTAGCTAATTTCTTGGCAGATCATCCATGTCAAACAGAAAGCCAGGAGATAATGGATCTTGGCATGGTTAATATTGAACCATGGCAAATGTGGTTCGATGAAACAAAAGCCAACAGTTTAACTGGAATTGGTGTGGTGATTAAGTCACCACAGGGGGTAGAAACCACACATGGTTTCAGAGTGGATGAAATTACTTGTTCCAATAATCAAGCTGAATATAAAGCTTTAATAATGGGACTGGAAATACTTATTGGATTACAAGCTCATGCAATTGATACATTGGGGATTCTCAATTGATGGTTAACCAAGTGAAAGGAATTTTCAAATGTCAAAGTGCAAGCATGTTGCCATATTATGTTGTTGTATTACATTTGCTTTCTTAATTCCAGATAGCAAATGTGACTTATGTCCCAAGATTCATGAATAACAAAGCTAATGATGTGGCTAAAAAAGTTTCGAATTTCAGGAGAAGGGATAACACTTAAATGAACATAAGCCAAACAACATATCAAAAAGTAATACCATCCTTAACTAAAAGGAATGTGGTGTTGGAAGTCAATCATATTGACTTACAAGAACAAGATTGGAGGTATCCAATAATGTGGTACCTAATTGGCCCCATCTTCGAAGGCCAGTAGAAAAATCAAATTACAATCCATGCAATACATAGTGTATGGTAATGCTCTTTACAAAAGGGGAGCAAATGGGTTATTATTGGATTGTTTGGGGCCAAAGGAGGCATTGACAGCCATGACTGAGGTTCATGAAGGCATCTGTGGTGCTCATCAGCCTGGTGTGGAGATGAGATGGCTGGTTCGAAGACATTCCTACTATTGGCCAACCATCCTTAAAGATTGCATAGAATATGCTAGAGGTTGCCAGGTATGCCAAAAGCATGGTACAATAAGACATGTACCAATAACTGATCTACATATGGTTGTAAAGCCTTGGCCGTTTAGAGGATGAGCTATGGATATAATAGGAAAGATACATCCACCCTCTTTGAAGTATCATTGTTTCATCTTAGTAGCCACAGATTACTTCATTAAGTGAGTCGAAGCTAAGCCATATAAGGCGGCAGACCAGACTGAAGTTATTTGATTCATGAAAGATTTGATCCACAGATTTGGCATCTCACAGACCATAACTGCTAATAATGGGATTGTATTTGATGGGAAGATTGTAATGTCTTTTGTGGCAGAATTTGGAATTAGCCTTGTCAATTCTACCCCCTATTATGCACAGGCAAATGGTCAGGCAGAATCATCCAATAAATCCTTGAAAAAAGGAATATAGAGAGTTGTGGAAGACAATCCCAGGGATTGGCATAACTTACTGTTGGATGTATTATGGGCTTATAGGACTTCTCCAAGATCAAGTACAAGAGTTACTCCTTATGCCTTAGTATGCAGTGTTACCTGTAGAAATTAACATCAAGTCCTTGAGGGTAAGATGCCAGGATCAGTTAGTTCCTGGGCAGTACCATCAGATTATCTGCTTGGAATTAGAGAATGTGGATGAAGCTAGAATTTTGGCATTAAATAGCATTCTTTTTCAAAAAACGAAAGTAGCCAAAAACTATAATAAGAAAGTCAAGCACATTAGTTTTGATGAAGGTGATTTGGTATGTGAGACAATACTCCCAATAGGGATTAAAAGCCATAAGTTTAGCAAATGGTCACCTAATTGGGAAGGACCATATCAAGTTTATAGAGTTTTGTCTTGGGGAACATATCATTTGAGAAATTTGAATGGATATGTGCACCCTAAGAAAATTAATGGCAGATATTTAAAGTCTTATTATCCAACTATGTGGGAAACACAAGAAATATAATAAGTGCTAAATAAAAGAAGCATGAAAACACTCAAATAACAAATAAAGATTTTATTTCATAAGGAGTTGAATACATGCAGCCATAGATTGGCCTAAAAGTCAGTACAATGTTTCAGTTGTTCCTTTACAATTAACTTTTTACTCTTAAGAGATGGAAAAAACTGAATGGCCGTAGTCATCTCCTGCTTTCGATCAGCCAGTCCTTGGTTGGTAATTTGCAGCTTGGTGGCAGTACGATCCAAAGCCAGGTTGACTGCTGATAACTCTTCTTCTAGCTGAGCTTTCTTCTCCAACAGTTGAGCTTGAAATTGGAAGACAGAGGAATGTTGTTCTTTCAATTCAGACACTTCAGCATGTATTTAGGAAATAAATTTCTGGTCTCTTAACAATTTCTCCTCTGCAGCTTTAGCAATATGGCAGATGTTGATATAAAAGTCAATGGTAACTGCTGCCTAAGATAAGTGACTTGAAATAGTCATGCTAGATTGATCAACAACTTTGCAGTACTGGAGGAAACCATTCTTGATAATAGGCCTTTGCAAGGTTTCGAAGGGGATCCTCGAGAAGAATGTCAGCAACTCCAAACAGCTGTCCAAATCTAATGAAGGCAAGGAAGTCCTACTGATGGAGGAAGAGCTCTCAAAAATTTCTAAAAGAGAATCAGCCAGAACTAATGACACAGTTTCATTGCTAGCTGTTGGAATGGTGGAAGGCATGTCAAAAAGTCTAGTTAGTCTAGCTTTGAAAATGTCCACCTCTTCCGTTGACATGGTTGGTGCAGAAAGGGCTCTGGTAGAAGGAAGAGATGGCTGCATAGGGATAGGAGAGGAAGATGAAGTATCCCTAGCAGTTTCCATGGTCTTGGCTACCGGTAAATCAAAAGAAGAAGGACGGGAGCTAGGTAGGGATAGTGGACAAGGAACTAGTGAGCTACTAGTGTCTTCTCTAAGGGAATCAGCTATCACCGGAGATGAAGTAATAACTGAAATTTCCTCAGCAGGAGAAGGAGCAGCAAGGCTTGAAGGGAGAATAAATTGGGCAGAGTTAAAGGATAGAAGAGGAAGGTATGGAGTTAAGCCAAATGATAATGATGTAGGAATGCTTTGGCTCAAGAAAGGTATGAAAAGTGTAGAACCAGGGAGTGGGAGTATTGCTTGAATAGGCTCCACATTTCGAGGTCTTTCAACTTCAAATGAAACTGAAATAGTCCTTATTGAAGGAGAAGGTAAAGTAGTTGTTGCTGTAAAAGAAGAAATACAAAGCAATGTTAAGTTTCACTATCAAGAACTTGAGAAAGGAAATTAGAGACATGAACGAAAATTATTGGTTTTAGAGGTGGTAGCAATGGTTGAAGAGCTACGAAGGGTATAATGTTCAGCAGTTTGTTGTTTCCTTGCAGCTTCTCTTTGGAGTTCATTAGCAGCAGTAGCTTCATCCCTAAGCATTTGTTGTTGCCTCATCTTCTCAGCCCTCTAGAACACAACGATTTCTTTAGAATGTTCTGCTTCCACTACTTTAACAGATGCTTCGTGAATGGGGTCCCCAGTGAAATCAGAGAGAGAGACTGTCATTTTCTTCTTCCTTTTTAAAGGAGCCTCTTGCTCTTTTTTTGCTTCATCTTCCTCCACGTGAGCCTCAGGTACCTTTTCCTCAAGATCAAGCAAAAGTTTCCTTTTCCTTTGTTGCTTCTGCTTGCTCTTAAGGAGATTTAAAGCTTGAGCTCTTTGAGGAGAGTCTTTTTGTGAGTCGCTTACGCCACCTATACCAAAGAAGGAAATATAAGTAAAAGGCAAAAGTGTCATAAAAGAAGAAAAGAAAAGAAGCAGCATTGCATACTTTTCTTCGAAGTAGCTCGAGTAACTCTAGGAGGAGTTGAGGCAACAGAAGCAAACTTTGTAGTAGCTAGGATAGGAATTGGGATGGCATGAGCAGTGGAGGAAATAACCACTCTAGTGCCTTTAGACTTGGCTTAAGGCATGTCTAGTACCATTAATAGATCTTGTAGAGGAATGGCCAAGTGCACTTCTATATTGGCCATCCACCAGTTTTGGTACATTTTTAATAAATTGTTTTGAAGTATGAAGGGTAGGTACTCAAAGTCAATTAGATCTTGGATAAATTTGGAAGTTGCTTCTTCCAATCTAGATCTTCAGATCTTCAAATCTTTGCTAGTAAGACTTAAATTGGACTGACTGCAGAGAGGGATGAGGACCCCTTATGAGAGTCCAAATTGCCTAGCAAATTGGGTAGGACAATAGGACTCAGAGATGCACTTATAAGCTTGGGGGTTCATGGTACCAATGAACAGTTCCCTGGGGATCAGAATAGAGGCCCACATGTCATTTTGCTGGGGCGTAGAACAGGACTATCGCTCAAAAAGGTCCTCAACCAGGCTGGGCCAATATTGGTAGCTTCGAAGGGGCGGAAAGTGTGAGAAAAAGGAGAAGCTGGGAGTTGGTGAAAGAAAGAAAAGTATAAGGCAAAGTTGGAAGGGTAAAGTGAAACATTGGCTAACTTCATACCATGAGTGGTAGGGTTTGACTCTAAAAACTTTAAGCATTTAGACTGCAAATTAGTAAAATATGCAAAAAGTCAAAGTCGGAGTATCCAAAATGGGCCTCCTTGGTTGGCATCCATGGGTTTTTCACAAAAAATGGAAACAAGCTCTATAAACATGACCCAAAACGTATGAAGCTAAGGCCACCTTTCTTTGTAAAATAAGGGCTTTGGCAAGAGGGGCAAACTCAGGCATGATCCTCTGAGAAAAGGTACAGAAGAGGAATTTACAAAACCAATACAATAAAAAAAGAGAAAATTTCTCTATTGGTCACAGGGCCTTCTCTTTTGTTTTCAACCTTGACAAAGTCACTATAGGATGAGTTCAGAGGAGGGAGAGAAAAAGGGGTTTTGAGGTCAGGATAATTTGGATCAATGAGGATACCAATAGGGGATAATCCTAACAGATGGCAGATAGCAGATGTCAAAGACAGTAGGAGCCATCATCCCACATCTAAATTGAAAGAAATTGAAAGTAGAATTCCAAAAACAAAGAGTTACAGGTATTAAAAATGGGTCCTCTGAAATGCTGAACCTGGACAATTGAAGGGCGTCGAATAGCCAAAGCTCTGGAAGATCCAGTGTCCTATTAGGGACGACCTGATCATACCATTCCTCCCATTCTGGTCTTACTGTGGGCCAGCAGCGATGGGGTCGATTCATCCTCCAACTTCCCCAATCAAGACTGCCTTCATAAATGAGGCAATGATCTTCCAGACGTGGATACAGAGCTTGAAGCTTAGTGGGAATCTCCTTAAAAATGGGCCCAAGCACGTATTCTTGTTGTTCATGGCAATGAGGAATAAAGATGTGCCAGTCAATAGCACTTTTCTCACCAGCCTTGTATTTCTCACACTCTTTATCAATGATCCTTTTTAAGGCTACAGACGGACTCACACGTTCCACAATTGGTATTTTCAAGGAGAAAGAAGCCATTGACAGGAGTTTTTTCAAAAGACGAAGTTAGGAAAAAGGGTAAGGGAAAGAGGAAGTCAATAGAGATGAAGGGTTTGTGTGTTAGACAAACAAGTGAATTGGAAGCACGAAGTAAAAGGGATTTTTAAACCTTTCTGTCTAAAAAATACCCAATCGTTTTAAGTGGATAGAATTCATAAAGAAGTGCTAAAGGTACGGATGCGAAAAGTTTCTCTCAATGTTGATAATTTAGGAGGGAAACGTATCTCAAATACTAATATTGGCTTCGAAATCAAATGTTTGGCTTCGAAGCCAAGCTTTGGCGCCAAAATCAAGTGACAAACAGCTTCGAAAGCAGGAAGTTGACTTCGAAGCACATTTCACACCCAAGAGTACAGGAGTGCCCAGGTATTTGTTTACTTCAAAAAGATTAAAGACCTGCTTTTGGGTTTCTTGGTGAAAGTAAAATCCTTCGAAGTAAAGTTTAAAATACCCTGCAATTAGAATTTGTTTGTTCTAGGCTTCGAAGTGACATAAAACCAATAGTTGGTTTAGAAGTATACAAAAGGAATCACTCTTTTAGAATAAAATAGTACAGTCCTTAAAGGAAGTTTCCATACTTCGAAAAATGTAGACTGTTTGTTCGAAGCAAAAATAGTTGATTCGAAACTGTTGTTTGTATTAACCATATGATTGGGAAAAGAAGACCTATGGCAGAGGTTGTCAATTACACTCCATATATTGGTAAAGTTCAAATTAGGTCTTCAGTATTCCATTGGATGTGTTTAAATTAGGTTTCAAATGACAAAATTTGTGAATTCGAAGCTCTGATTTTCTTTATTTTGGATAAATAGAATGAAATCAAACCATGCCGAATAAAGAAAGGAAAGCCTAGCTTTACTAAGGTAAAAGTAATTATATCAGAAAGCTCTTTTGGTTATATATTCAATTTCATAAAAATAAGGAATAGAGAAAATGACAAGGTCATGGAACTTGTTTCAACAATGGTCAATGAATTTATGTTCCTTTTTTATTCTGTCGTCTATCTTCTCCAAGCTAGGTTGTTGAAGTTGATATGCTCGTATTTGATAAAAAAGTTGTTCGGCTTTTATTTCGAACTCTGTTTTCTTTAATCCTTGTTCTATCTCATCCATATCCAAGTCATCCCAGTATGCAGACTCTTTATTCTTGAAGTCATTATATTCATTGATAATGTTCTCTGCTTCATACTGGGTGTGAATTCAACGGGCTGAGATGTTGTCCAAAGATTGAGTGGTGGCCACAGAAGTTTGGTGCCAATGAAGAAGCAGTGGGAGTTGATCGAAAAACATCTAAAGCTCTGCTTGGGCAATAGGATTGAGGACATGACTTCGAGTCATAATGTCACAAGCCTATCGAAGGTTCTTAAGAGGAACATCACCCTTAAGAACATTGAAGGGCAAGTAAGAAAAGGCCACAAGCAGAAGCTGAGCTTGATATCGCTCAAATATAGTGGGGGAAGTTGAAGGTTGATAGGAAGGAAGAAACTAATTCTCAAAGAGAGTAAGTTTCAGTTCTTCCACCCAATGAGGGTTTTGCGGAAAAGGAGGTACAGGAGGATCCATCTCAAAGGAATGAGGGAACTGGGGGTTGTTTACGCAGTCAAGCCAGTCAGAAGAGCAAAATTTTGCCCTCTGGGCTAAGAATGACGGGCTGTACCTTTGTGTTTCTTTTGGACGACGAGTGGCTTACACAATCTTCATAGGCATGGAGGACGTGTACCATGCTATGAGTAAATTATCTTCCAAATTGTGTCGACGATCGATGGATACATATGGGTAAACCACCGAGCTCCGAACAAAATGAGGGAAAGATGGAAGATTAACAAATTCGACGAAGTGATGATTAATGCGCTCTCTCAGCTTGGATTCCTCAGGTTCTGGCCAGCCTCCCCAGCCAGAAGTCTTAGAAGAAGAGGAAAAAGTTGCAGCTTCATCCCACGCAAAAGGTTTTGGGTTAGAAGAAGAGCTTCTAATATCCATGTTTGCGACGTTTTGGGCTAGAGAATTATGAACAATAGGTTCGTAATCTAAAGGTCGATAGTTTGCAAAAGCTTCCATAACTTGAATATAGGGAGATGGATAGGAGTGGCTAATAAATGCATGAAAATTCTTTCGAGGGCAAACATTATTATCTGACAACTCCTCATATGCTTAATCTATGTCAAAACAAGTTTGTTTGGCCATGCGAGCTGTATCAGACCTTTCGAATGCTTAGATAATGGGAAATGTTCAAGGTGTAGAAAAAAAATTTAATGCATGCGGTTGCAGTTCTAAGAAGATGTAAAACTTATGCACGTCCTAGGGTGTGGGTGAAGTTTTTTGATCTACTAATATCACCAAGTATTGGATATATTAGTGCGGTGGATAATGTTGGCCGTATAAATTGTATAAGCCAATCACGATTCAACACGTGGCCTGAGAATGACAATTTAGGAAAGTAATATAAATCGCCAACCATAGTTAGACACGTGTCAACCCATACTGATAATAATGGGTCTGTGTAGCACTGGAATGATCGAGAGATATAAAGTGATGTGGCATAACAGTTACTCACAAGGTTCAAATTCAAAATCAGGAGGGAAGCCTAACTGCAGACATGGCGTGGTGGAGCTAACTGTGACGAAGAGAATTTTTTGATGGTTAGAAGTTCATTTCGACAGTTATCATTGAGAAGTATAAATAGCAGAGAAGGCTCCAGAAAGAAGCCCCAGATTCAGATTCAGAAATCAATTTTTATCTACTTTATTTTTCTTCCAATTGTTATATTTCTTGTTCTTTACATTTTTGCAGTTCAAATTCTTGTATTGCACTTTATTCATATGAGTAGTTTTGAATAGTTTGTTGCTGTAAACCTTTACGAGGCTGGATCAGATTATTGTAAGTTTTTCATTTTTACTTAATGAAATGCTGTAATTGTTTTTCATTTAATTGTTATTTACTAAATTCTCCTAAACAAGCCATCAGTAAAAGTCATTTTCATTGAGACTGAAAGAACTGAAATACAATCATCTGATAATTGGTTAGCAATTAATCTTCTGTAAGGATTAATTGATCCTTACTGGCATGCTTAAAATTACAATACTAACCTTCAAAAACCAACAACAGCCTATATATCTCGTACATAGATATTTATAATTAGTTCTCTTGTTTAAGATAATTATTAAGAAATTAGATTGGCGATATAAAAGCCTGAAATAAACAGGTGATATATAATTGTTCTCAATAGAATATATTCTCAATCAGCATGGTATTCTTGTTCCTAAATTACTAGTCCATTTGTCTTAGTACTTGTAGTTGCACGATCATGCTTCGTGATTCTTATATCTTGTTTTTTGCACTACAACATATGAATGATTAAGAGTACATTAAAAACAAAGAGATCGAGATTCTGAAATACAAAAATCCAAGCATCATCTATAATGCCCTCAATCTCCCTCATATTCTTGAAGTACTCCTTTGAAGTCTTGAACATAAAAATATTATCAATATAATTAAATTCATAAAAAAAATATTTTTTAAAAAAACTTTATTTAGTATTTCCTAATCTTTCAAAGTACTTAACCATCTTGGAACATCAAATTGGAAGGGTATCTCATCACATTATTAAAAGTTCTTAATTGTAAATCCCTAGGACTATTTATTTGTTCATTCTCATTCATTCATTTTTTATTTTTTATTTTTTATTTTTTATTTTTTTTTATTTTTTCTGTTGAAAATATACACAGTTGTTTTGGATTGAAATGATTGGTATAATGATATACTCTTATATATTATATTTGATTTATCATATAAATTATCAATATTACTTTTAATTTGTCCCTCCACTTACGTCTATAATGTAGTTGACAACTTACATGATAAATCAAATATAATATAAAATTTTGATTATAATAATATTACTATTGTTATTTATTTATTGAATTAATACTTGTCAGGAGTGTTAATTTTAGCAGTTTGGGTGTTTTGGTGGGTTGATTTTGTGGGAAATCATGTATTTTATTTTCTGTTAAGTCCTTCTTAACTTTTTTGTTTTTTTAAAAAAAAAATTGTGAGGCCAAGGGGTTGGTTGTATGATTGCGAGTAGCAGTAGTAAGGGTATTTTGTACTTTCCGAATCTCTCTCAGTGCATTTCATTTTCCTGTACTTTTAATTTCATATTAATTAATAAAATTTTTCTTTGCTGATCAAAAAAAAAAAAAAAAATGGTGCCAAAAAACAACGTCTATAAGCCCTTATTATGTTCATGATTTGTACATTAATATAATGTCAACAATATCTTCTAGCAATGTAGCTTAATAATTTGTGAAAAAAGAAATTATTATTTGGTGTAGATTACGCAAATACAAAAAAATCTGTAATGACTAATAAGCTTATTAATACAACTCCTTTATTTTATATGGGTAATATTAAAGACTCAAAACCTGTACCCAAAAAAAAAATGTTAGAAAATTTAGTAGTTGTCCACATTCATTCAAGATGTGAACTCTATTATACAAGAGTTGAATTAGAACCTCACATATTATTTTGTTTAGTATATTTTTGGGTATGAATTTTGTACACATTTTTACTTCATCTGTATCCTGTACTTTTTACTGTATTTATATCCTATGCTCTCACAAGTCACAAAGCTTACTCCTCACACTCCTCCTCTTCCTCCTCCTCCTCCTCCCTCCCGCTCTCTCTCTCCACCATGGAGCACTATGGCAAGAGAAATCTATGCAGCTTCATAGATGAAGAGAGGAAAGCCATACAATCACCAACTCACCTCTCCTTCAAAACCCTCCAAGAAATGTCTGAACAAGACATCCATTGTAGCCCTACAAGGCCTTCCACACCCTCAACAACTGCCTCAATGTACTCACTCATGCCACCACCTAGCCCAGACTCACCCTGGACTCTCTCCCCTCTCCAAACCCCCTCCCCCTCTCTCCTCCACCACTGCATCGCTTCTCTCCACCGCCATGACGGCAACATCTACTCGATTGCCGCCTCCCGTGGCCTCGTCTTCACCGGCTCCACTAGCAGCCGCATCCGCGTTTGGCGGCAGCCGGACTGCATGGAGAGAGGCTACCTCAAGGCAAGCTCCGGTGAAGTCCGAGCCATGTCAGCTTATGGAAACATGCTCTTCACTTCACACAAAGACTACAAGGTTAGAGTATGGAATATCACTACTTCAGAGAGTTTTAGGTCAAAAAAAGTCCGAACCCTACCTAGAAAAAGCTCATTTCTATTGTTTCCTAGGGTTAGTGGAAATCAACAC
The DNA here is from genome assembly GCA_036172215.1 of Camellia granthamiana. NCBI lineage: Eukaryota > Viridiplantae > Streptophyta > Magnoliopsida > Ericales > Theaceae > Camellia > Camellia granthamiana. Next base: position 42,329,530 of record CM069916.1, read on the forward strand.
AAGGACTGTGTCTCTTGCATGGCTTATTACCATGCAGAGGGACTTTTATACACCGGGTCATGGGACAAAACTGTCAAGGTTTGGAGGATATCGGACGGTCGAGCCGTGAACTCATTTGTGGCTCATGATGACAATGTCAATGCAATTGTGGTGAATCAAGAAGATGGGTGTGTATTCACTTGTTCATCTGATGGTTCAGTGAGGATTTGGAGGAGAGTATATGGACAGAGCTCTCATACTCTGACCATGACACTCAAGTCCCAACCGTCACCGGTCAATACCTTGGCATTAAGCACCTCACTCACCTCTTGCTTTCTTTACTCGGGATCCGCAGATGGGTTCATAAATTTTTGGGAAAAAGAGAAGTTATCCAGTAGGTTCAACCATGGAGGGTTCTTACAAGGTCATCGTTTCGCAGTCCTTTGCTTGGTGGCGATTGAGAAGTTGATTTTTAGTGGGTCCGAGGACACGACGATTAGGGTTTGGAGGAGGGAGGAAGGCAGTTGCTTCCATGAGTGTCTTGCAGTGTTGGATGCTCATAGAGGGCCAGTGAGGTGTTTGGCTGCATCTTTGGAGATAGAGAAAGTGGTGATGGGGTTTTTGGTGTACAGTGCAAGTTTGGATCAAACATTTAAGGTTTGGAGGATTAAGATTTTGCCTGATGAGAGGAAGATTTGCTCTGATGGTGGAATGGACCACAGTGATTTGAAGATGAAGATCATGGAGTATGAGATGAGTCCTGTGTTGTCTCCTTCATGGGTAGAGAAGAAGCTTCAAGGTAGTCATCCTTTTCCCTAAATTGAAAAAAATAAAAAATAAATAAATGCATTTATTGTAGAGTCCACACCGAATTGGTAGCAATATAGATTTGTCCTACCATTGGTAATCTTTATGTATTCAAATGCTGCCTATGCTATATACATACTCATTTGATATATATATATTTCAATTTTCATCATAATGTACAAATGGATTTTTTTTTCTTTTTTTCTTTTTTAATTGAGAACTAATCTAGGCCAAGTCATTTGGAACTATCTAAGAGGAAACACTCGGGATACATACAACCCATTATTAACCTCACATATCAGGCAAAATAGAATATTACAATTTGAACCAAAAATCTCCATAATAGAACTCCAGTGATTTACCATTAGAATTGACCATCATGAATATATAGAAATGGATGTCTACACACAAGCACACATACACACATTCACATACATACATAGAATCAATGAGACAACTTAGTTTAACCGGAATTTTCACACAGCACTAAGAGGTCAAGAGTTCAAATCTCTCATTTCCCAAATAAAGGCATTTGATGTACCAAAATAGTATACAAATATATATATATATATATTGTGTGTATATGATGGGTAAGAAATAATTTAATCATTGAGTTTGCCTAGTTTTCATAGTTGTCCCTTGGCTAGAAGATGCAGCTATTGATGAAATTGCACACAATCAATATAGGAGGGTGGTGGCCATGTTAAATTGGAAGTACTAGAGGTAGCAAAACAATTACCACCATCCCTATCCAACACTATACTCTCTGAAAGACTCATTTATAGTATTAGGGGTCACATTACCACACCATGCATGGCCTGAGCTACTCCAACCATGGAACATTGAATACCATTAAAAAAAAAAAAAATTGGTAGAAGTATTGCCCTAATATTATATGGAGGAAAGAGTCTTCTATGCAAATAATAAGAAATTATGTAGTGTGTCAAATATTGAAATATTAAAATAATAATAAAATAAAAAAAACATGTAATTATATATATTTTTAATTTTTTTAAACGATCAATACATGGATCAAAAAAATCAATAGAATTCAATTGATAATCTTCTCTTGGTTGGAAAGTCCAAATTTATCACAAAAAATGTACTTGCTAAACTTTGATACGATGAAAAGTTATTCGGTGCTCTAGACTTAGGTCAGATGATGCTCCACATCACCCATAAATAGACAACCAAGCAATCTATTAGTGAGTCTCGTCACTTCATAAGCCTTACTAGCTTGTTCATAGGCTTCATCAACTGGGACCACTTGGAAAAAATGAAAAAGAGACTTGAAAATTTAAGATAGGCCACAAGAAGTTTCACTAATTACACTTTTTTTTTTTGTTGCCCATAAAATGCAAAAAGGGTTGTCTTTTGTTAAAATTGACGAGTACTAAATTGGCCCTGGTACTGAGATGAGCTCTTTTGTAAAAGTGGAAGTGGCCCTAGTACAAAGTTGTTTTGGACCAAAACTAAGCCGCCCAAAAATGCTATATGGCCCAACCCATGAAATCCGATTGCCCAACTGATTAGCATGAACGGATTGTTTCGATTGAATGGCCAGTCAAAATCAATTACTAATAGTATCAACTTGATGTTTTTTGATTAATTGATGGGTTATAGTCTAATCCCAACCAAACCGACCATTCAGCAAAAATTAGTCATGTTAGGCTGGGATTCAGATTCGTAATAAAACTCATTAGGCTTTAACACACCTAGCTTTGTGTGAGAGAGGGAGAGTAAATACCAATCAAGACTCCATTATCAGAAAACTTACGAAAAAAAAGAAAAGAAAAAAGAGGCAATAAACATACAGTACCATACATCAAAGTCAAAGGCAACACTACATAATGACATTATGAGCACTTAGCACAACCCTAGAAAGTTTCATCTTCTCTTGGAAGTGGAACATGAGACCTAACAATGAAGAAATTCTCATAGATTAATCCAGCAAGCCCACCACCGATGAGCGGTCCAACCCAGTAAACCCAGTGATCAGTCCAGTTTCCACTCACCAAGGCTGGCCCAAAAGACCTTGCTGGGTTCATGGAAGCACCAGAGAAAGGCCCACCCGCCATGATGTTGGCCCCAACTACAAGCCCAACTAGTAGTGGACCTAGCCCATCGAGAAAGCCCTTCTTTGGGTCCACACAAAGGGGCATATACTGAGAACAACAATGAGAATGTCAAGATAATCTCCATTATAACTCCTTGGGAGTAGTCCATTCCACTGGCTAGTGTATGTACAGGAGTAGTCTGCAAACATTAAAAAAAAGAAAATAAAAACCTAATTAGGAACCGGACTAAAATAATTACAAATGTTTTTTCTGAGTAAAAAACACAGCAAAAGTTACACCTTACAAAAATTCTCATAGTTTTATAATTATTTGACTTACCAATCCTCCAGTAAGATACTTAAGTAAAGCACAAGCAGCTGCAGAAGCTAAGAGTTGATCGATCCAGTAGAAGATTGACCTGAATATGGTGATGTGACCGCCAACACAGAGGCCGAGCGTCACTGCCGGATTAAGATGACCGCCGGAGATACGGAAACCCGCCGATATCATCACCGCAACCACCAGTGCATGAGCCATGGCCACGAAAAACAAGCCCACTAGAGAATCTCCACCTAGCTTATCTGTTCAAAAAAAGGCAAAACAATTTTCATAGCAACCCAAAAAGCATAATCCCTGAACATTGGTGTAATGTTGTACATAAATAAATTTTTCATTTAATTTTTTAATCACTAGACATAAAGTGGTGGGTTTGTATCTATTGATATAAAAATCAAAAAATAAAAAAGTTCCGCCATGAAACTCTCACTAACATAGGAACTGAATTCTGAAGGGTAATAACAGTACATGTCTGCAATTTTATCCCAATGCAATCTAAAAGTTGAAGTCTCCATAATTATCATTACCATATTCTAGAAAAATGATTTGTAAGTCAAAATTCAAGTTAGAGAGTGCTAGCAGGCCTCGTTTGGGAACAGACTAATTTAGTAACTTTTTGGCTATTTGGCTAAAATGTGATGTAAAAAAAACTAGTATGTTTGGGATGACTTTTTGGCTTTTTACGAAAAGATGTGCAAAAAGTAGAGAGAAAAGGGAATCTTTGACTTTTTGGTATAGGTTGTTGGCTTTTTGACTTTTTTAGTAACTTTTTGACTTTTTGGCTAAAATAGCCTCTTGCCAAACGAGGCCGTCCAAACCAAATATACTATCAACTGATCTTGGCTTGAATTTTGATTTAAAAATCAACAATCATTTTCTCATTAATAAAAATTGTACGGTATGGAATGAATTACCGGCAGCCATGGCGGAACCAACGCCGGCAAACACAAATAGGAAAGTGCAAATGAACTCAACAATGAGGGCATGGATGCAGTCAATCTGTGTGGCCTCTCGGCCGGTTCCTAACGCGATCTTCACCATTTATGACTCTAGCTGATCGGAAAACCGATCACCGGAGGTTTTCTACTCTCAAAAAAATGGGAAAAGCCCAGAAGATTGGCTTTGGTTTGGCTTCTTGTGATATAGGACCATTTATATATTGTTACAAAGTGAAGTGAGGTGGATGGCATGGCATGCTATGGTGCCAAAAAAATTATTGTAATGGTGCAATGACCAAGGTACCCGTTGACATGTACTGTAATTTTTAGTTTGCCATTTTTCAAATGGAAATTAATTTGGGGCGTTATGATTTTTGTTTTTTTGCTATTGATGAAAAATAAAGAGGGCACTTTGTGACTCATTTAGATCTGTTTTGTATTGTATTTAAAATTTTGCATTTTGTTTTTCGTGTTCTCAAAATGAAATAGGTTCTCTCTAGTTCATGATCTTAAATTGAGAGTGTTGTTGGGTTTCTGTAGACTCATCGTTGGATCTACTTTGTTAATCTAAATCGTTTATTTTTAAAACTTTTTGAACAGCTTATTCATTCAAAAATCAAATTGATAAGATAATTATAACTACATAATCAAATCATATTTGTTTTCAAAATAATGAATGATATTATTAAAATTATATTCTTATCATTTATTTTTAGAAGAGAAATGTGATCTGATAATATGGGTATAGTTATTTGATTAATTTAATTTTTATATGAATGATGTTTTCAAAAAGACTTAAAAAAGAATGAATCAGATCATCAAGATGAGCTCACAACAAACTTGAAGAGATCTAACAATATTCTCTAATTAGAAAATCCCATGTTCCTTTTTTAAAAACATGACCAATCAAAAGTTTGGACACATATTTATAATTTTCTTTTTATATTTATCAAATGACAATGCGCAATTGGTCTTTGAATATTCCCCTGATTTAAAAGGACCTTAGCACTAGTAAGCTTCATATTAATATGTTTCTATGGTAGTTGTTGGACATCATTATCATTTGGTCAAATTTTAGTATTTATTTTGTATTTGCTTTAGCAATTTTTTTAATGAAAAATCAAGGGTTGTGTTTAATCATACACACGGCACTTTCTTTTTTAACTGTTTAATTTTAACAATTAACATTAGTGAAAGAAAAAGTTATAATTATATTGCACAATAATAATATAAGACTTGAATATAAATATTAGGTTGAAAAATGATTGAGAATTTTAATAAAGGAGAGCTCTAATTGAAATAGATTTCACTTTCCTGCAATATTATTAAAACTTAATTAAAACTCTAAAATTAGTGAAATGTATCCTTGCTCCATTAAAGTTGTCACCCCAACAACAAAAAAACGTCTAATCTATAGGTCAACCACTCTGTGTCATACACATTGCTCTTTTAGATCTCATCTCAAAATAATTGAAGAAAACAATTTTAAAAAAAATTAAAAGACTAAAAGTTGAGTTGCTATACTGATTAGATCATTTTCCAATGAGTATGTTTAGTGGGTGTGGCATCTGGTGTCCTCTTCTTCTTTATTAAAAATTTAAAGCATTCACATCAGGATCATCAAAATGATAAAAAGTTAAAACATAGTTAATAAATTATCAAATTTTCTTTTCATTAGTCTCAATAATTTTTTTTTTAAATTAACTTTTTGTTCAATTTGCTACAATACCTCAACAACTTTGTTGAGGCATTGTTCATTCGCTATATGTTTTTTTATTATATTTTTTGGAGCAAAACTAGGGCAAAATCTTTAAACCGGTCATCCACCCGGATGTCCTCCTGGATGTCCCGTGAGTGCATGTAGCAAAAGAAGAAAAATGTCAAAAATTAGTCTAACCGGTCGACCGGTCAGTCAACAACAAATTATTATTATTTTTTTTTTCAAGGAATCATTTGGCTGCTGCTCATCAATTTAATAAAAAAATAAAAATAAAAAATACAATAACAAAATAATATTTTAATAGGATTGATTTAGTATAGAGAGTTCGATGCAGTGGGTGACTAGCTAAAATAGTAAAATAGGTTTTTCAGCTCTAATTTGACTAAAAATTTGAAGAAAGTGGTGTGGATGCTCTTATATCCATCTCTTTTGGTTACTTTTTTAGGTTCAATTTCACATTGATTTTGTTTGGAAGTCAACTATTTTAATGAGCTATTTTAATTTTTTTCTATTTTAATAGATTAAAATATTTATATTTAGGAAATGGGTTAGATTTTTTGTAATTAGATGTGATGTCTGTGAGAGAAAAAAAATGAAATTATTATGGGTTCGATACAACATTTTATCTTATTAGCCTGTTTTGATTTCGTTTGAGAAGTGGATTGCCTTTTTAACTTTTTGGCTTTCTGGCAATTTTGGCTTGGGACTAAAAACCTCGTTTGAGTTGAGCTTTTTGACTTTTGTGAAAGAAAAACTAAAATGATTATGATTTAAATATGATATTTTGTCTTATTAATTTTTTAGTCAATTTTATCTTTTTATGACTATTTTAACCAAAAAGCCTTCAAACCTAACATGCCAATTTTTTTATTTTTTATTTTTTAATCTTTTTGTAAATTTTAACCAAAAAAATTAATTTTTCTCTTCCCAAACACTACCATTATAGATGGTGGTGATTCTGCTATCAATTGAAAACCTATGCTTCCATTGACTTAGGCTTGAAGTAAAGAAAACTACTTTATTGGTCCAATAATTCATTGAATATACATACAGTTACCAAGTGAAGTTCCCTTGCTGAAATGATAATAAATTAGATTAAAGCCAACATTTTATTCACAATAATGATGCATCTCCCACCTGCCTGCCCTGTTTCTCCTTCTCTTTTAGTTTCATTTCTTTAAATATTTTTTTTCCAAAAAAAAAAAGAATAATAATAATAATAATCCATATTATCATTATTTTCAAATATAAAATGTTAATGACCATTCAATGGCAATCATTATTAGTTTTGCTTTATGTGTAAAAAAAAAACAAAAGTATATAAATAAATAAAAACTACAATTAAATTTTAATAGTTTCCATATTATTTTTTACCTTAACAATAATTCAATAAAATTAATTTTAGCATGATTCTTTTCAACTAAGGTTAATTACACTAAGACCGTCTCACTTTATACTTATGAACTGAAACATTTTAACCTTTTTAATTATAAAAATGTATCACTTTTATTTTTTATACATAACTTTTGAAACGGATGTATTTGTACGATTTTTTTAATTGAAAAGTTCAATATATTTGAGATTCATAAATGAAAGTAATAAAGTAATATTAATTAATAATTAATGAGATCTTAGCAAACTAACCATTTTAAATATATTCCAACCAGAGGCCACCTGAAAAGCTGTATTATGAAGCAAGGGTGGCCCACGAAGTTCCATCAGTCATGTGACAGACAGCACATATATGCTTTTATGTATAACTAGTTGGGCCCCCACGCGCAGTGACATTGTTGATTGTGTTGTTTTAACACATTATTGTATCACAATGTTATATAATATAAAAATAATGCTACATATAGTTTTATTTGTTATCTTATTTTTTCACTCTTAAATACAAAGCAATAAGATTTACATTCATAAAGCAGTGCATAAGAAAGATATCGCCTATCAAACCCTTGATCCATCGTATTGGAGCAATTCGATAACAACGATTAGAGTCATATTCTATCATTCCTACAATGCCCATAGACTAAGTGCTTTGCTTCAGATCAATTCTTCACTGCAATCACTCTTTAATAGATCATTTGGGGGGGGGGGGGTTTGTTGTCCTCCTCATTTAACCCTATTCTATCATGTCCAGAACTGCTTTGATGTTTACATATCTAATGATCGGTGGCAAGCAGGTAAAATAAAATCCAATTAAGCTTTGACAAAGTTTGAATGAAGAAGATCAAATTTATTTTTTCAATTTATCATTAGCAGTCCACAGAAGTCAACTTACCAAGTTACAAATGCAGCTTTAGTAAGACGCCCATTCAGCTATTTTCCCAGCAAGCCATGTTGAACCATCCAAGCTTTGAACTGCTGAATAACTTCCTCAAATGGAATAGCTGCATTATGCCAAATGTTGCAAATCTACATAATTGATATCACCTTACCAGGAAAGGTAAATAAAATCAAAGTTTGTTCTTCATGGATATCATCCAGCAGATTTTGTAGTAATTTTTTTCAGGCTTTGCACAGTACAAGATACCATGAATTTGCATTAGAATAAATTAGAGACTATCAAGCACCTGATGAATTATATAGTCCTTAACAAACCCCAGAATTAACAAAGGGAAGGCTAATATAGTGATATATAATTTGTTGAAACAAAGAAATCTCATCATATGTGCATAAAAATACCTTGAGTGTTTTAATTGTAGATGTGACTCTCAGATAACTGTAAAATTCATACTAAGATGTAGGAATATTATATTCATTATCTGCCATACCTAAAGCATTCCAAGTTTTCTTTCTAATCAAACCTTATAATATAAGAAAATAACATGATTTAGGCATACAGGCATCAATCGCATGGTTGGAGGAAGTTCTTCCTAAATCATTTAAGCACACAATGAAGAAGAGTGCAATTATTTGGATACAATGGAAGTCTAATAGAATAAACAGAAAAACATGTATTGTTATTCTAGTCAATCACTATGTTAGATTAAATGATACACAAACATATGAAGTCTCCTAGAAGAACGTCTACAATAAGAAACACTACAAACACTGATTTTCATCTCTTTTGTTACACCTATGTATTAACTGGTTCTGTGTATTAGTCAAAAATCTAGCTCAGGCAATTCACTGGTTTTGTCTAGCGGTTCTCAAGGATTTAGATTTTGAATAGTTTGGTTCAATTTATTAGACATAGGCACAAATAGGGCTAAATCCAGTAATTTTATTATGACTGTAATGTTTGAAGGAATCAGTGAATGATAAACTAAACCTAAACCCTAAAACATTATTTGTATTTCTCATACTCTGTTGCTGCATCAATCCTTAAAAATCCGTTTTCATCATTCTCCTTTTTTTTTTTTTGATAAGTAAATAAACTTTATTGAAATAGCATCAAGAAGATGCAACTAAATCGAACAATGAGAAAAGCAACTAGAAACTCCTAACCAAGAACATTATCCAAGAAATCCAAAAAGACAAATAAATCCGGATCCACCCGTCTCTCTAGCCAACTATACAAAATAACAAGCAATTTATGTTCAAGCCATGCAATCAGATAAGAACTATCTTGAAACATCCGGCGATTCCGCTCTAACCAGACCAACCACATCAAACAGAAAGGCCCCAACATCCAAACATGCCGCCGCTTCCTGCCAACCTGGGCCCCTCGCCAACTCCACAACATCTCTAACACCCCCCTTGGTTGCACCCAAACAGTCCCAAACAACGAAGACATAAGCCCCCAAAGACACACCGTGACGTTACAATGAAGAAACAAATGATCCACTGTCTCCGCACCAGCACAACACATACAACACCGATTCACAAGCACATGTCCTCGACGAACCAGGTTATCAATAGTGAGATTCCGCCCTAGAGCAGCTGTCCATAAGAAAAAAACCACTTTAGACAGAACGCCCGACACCCAAATACACTTCCAAGGAAACAGCACCAATCCCTCCCCCACCAAACTCCGACAAAAAGATGAGACAGAGAAACGTCCTTTAGAGCCTGGGACATTCCACACCACCCCATCCTCCTCCCTACGAGAAAGACGCAACCCATACAAGAAACTTAACAACTCCTCCAACTGACCCACCTTCCAGTCCTGAACCGCCTGCCGCAACCTGATGTTCCACACCACCACTGCCCCTGCCCCCAAATAGTCCGCCACAGTGACCGCCCTATCCACCACAATAGAGTATATCAAAGGAAACTACACCGCCAATACAACCTCCTCACACCACCTGTCTTGCCAGAACCGAAGTCTTTTCCCAGTCCTAACCCGAAAAGTCACCATTTCCCAAAAGTCCCCCCTCTCTAACAAAATGTCTTTCCACAACCCACAGCCATGTGAGATGCACACATCTCCCACTTGCCAATCCCCCGTATCCACACCAAACTTAGAAGCAACAACCCTACGCCAAAAACGTTCCCGCTCCACAGTAAACCGCCACAACCATTTCCTTAACAAAGCCTTATTGAAAGTCACCAAACTACGAACTCCCAACCCACCCTCTTTATTGGAGCGGCAAACCTGCTCCCAACTTAGCAGATGATATCGAAACTCTTCCCCTTCACTGCCACATAAAAAGTCCCTTTGTAACTTCTCTAAACGGCGAGCCACCGAGACCGGAATCACATGCATCGACATAAAATAAGTCGGAATACTACTCAACACACTTTTAATCAAAGTTAGCCGCCCCCCTTTTGACAAATATTGCCTCTTCCACCCTGCCAACTGGCATTGCACTCACTCCACCACCCCATCCCACACTCCCAAAGCTTTGAAAGTCACACCCAAACGCAAACCCAAACCCAAATATGAAACCGACAAGGCCGAAGCCTTGCATCCCAAGACTGCCGCTAACGCCGGCAACCTATTCACCTCTCTGTAACAAGCCCGCGGGGGACCTCACTACAGTTCGGACTCGATTTGTGTCACGGTTTGTAATCTGAACCAAAGAGTTCAAATCCGGCAAATCGTTTTGAGAAAAATGATTTTTAGAAAGAAGTGCCAAACATGGACTGTTTTGCCAGATATAGAGTTGCCACCTAAATATTTTATTTTGGGAAATTTAGGAAACCCTGACTCGTTGCCTAAGGCCACGTGTTCGTCATCACCAAAGTTGCCTCGGCTAGAACTTGGGTACGATTGGGGAAGGTCACTTCGTGAGCACCCCCGCTCGCGCCGATCAAAGATCGGCCTCTACTAACCATGATATTGAGTTTTGAAAACCTTATGTGTTCTTATTCCGGTTATTAGCCTAGATTTACTATGTGATGCGCACAGCATACAAGTATAGACTGGATCGCTTGAATTGGAACAAAACATTTCATGTTTGTTTATTTGAAAATAGTTTGATGGGGCTACTCGCAAGTAGGCTAAGACGTGGATTTGCCACCCTCGGGTGGGCTTAGAAAACATGATTTTGCCACTATCTAGTGGGCTTAAAACTCACAGTCGATGATTTGTTCCAATCCAAATAACCCAACCTTCACCCACAGGCATTCAGGCAGTTATATCACATAAGCACATAGCCTTATGGTAAGCATGCTATCATGGCAGTCACTCACACACATGCAAGGATGCTAAAGCATAAAACTTACCGAGTACTCCAAGCCAAAACAGAAGCTAATTAGAAATCCATGCATGATCCTAAATATACAGAAGTGCCTAATGCAACACATGCAATAATGCAACTAAGATAGGCTCGGCTATTCTAAACAGGGCATATGGAATGCTACAGCTAACAAGTATTCAATTTGGAATTGAAATACAATGCAATTAGTATGATGCGCCGAGTCCAGTGCATGCAAGACAGATGAATGAATGCAAACATGCTATCATACTGTATGCTAATTGAAACATGCCCTAATCTAACCATCATAAGCTGGTAAATAAAAGGGAGAAAGACGTGGGGTTGGAAGACATACATCACACACACGCACACTTATTACAACATTGCCCTCGCTTGGAGGGTCCAAATAAATAATATACAGTCCCGAATAAATACAAAACCCTAATTAATTAACAAATTAAACTAGGACAGCGGTAAACTAGCGTGCAAGCTAGGGACTGCCTCGACTCTGCTCCGGATGATGGATGATGGATGTTCGGGTTGCTTTGGTCGAAAAATCCCTTGCGATGCCCCGGTTAGCCTCTGTTTGCAATTGTTCTTGGAATGCGTGCCAAGCCCCAGAAGGCTGCTGATTCTTGATTTGCTGTAACAGAGAGCAACAAAGGGGCATGGCAAAGTATTTTCACATATGTATGCATGACTACTCTTCGGGGAGCGTAGTCCTCGATCCTCGTACCATCAATCACGCATCTCGATGCATGATGGCCGAGGAGTCGAATTGCACGACTCAATATGAAATGAATGCACATGAAAACACAACAAGGCCTAGACTCCATCATGGATAATCCAGAGTGTCGGCGACAGGGAATTGAGACACGTTCCGTCACTCGGAGTACGAAACGTCCCTCGTTTCCCGTGCTTGGGCTAAACCCTACCCCTAGCACAATGCAATATGCATGGTATGCATGAATGCAACTAAGATACACCCTAACATGCACAATGTTATGAAATGGCATACGCGATGCACGAGGTAACATGGCATACACAATGCGCTAACATACAACCTAGCATACACAATGCTATGAAATGAAATGGCATACACAATGCGTAATGGACTTACACCAACATGAGTGGACCTCAACCACACTCACATAAGAGGCCAAATAGATGAAAATGAGATACTCGAGATGCGTGCACACGCGCACGCAAACCGAGGACCGAACCTATGGCACAAAGGCCACTCTAACAAAGCATGGCAAGGCATGGAATATGACATACTAGCATGAAAATTTCAGCACTAAAATATGATGCAAAGCAGCCCTGAAACATGGAAACATGGCACCCGATGCATGAGATGAGACTCGAAACTCGAAACTAGGCGCATGGAATGACTTATAGCTATACAAATCATGCATTATTTGAACATGAGACCTAAATGCAGAAACAAGGCAGTCCCAAAATATGCATATTTCCAGTTTAGAGTATGGCCAAAAGGTGAACACAAGTAGGGCTAAGCTAACATGCAAAAATGGCCTCGAAAGAGAGATAAAGAAGAAAGTAACAGCTGCTGGCCCTAAATGGCAAATAGACCTTCAACAAAATTGAAGAGGGGCTGAAAATGAAGTGCTTTACAGTTTACACCAAGCCACGAAAATAAATACAAGCAGGCCTAAAACATTATGCAAGAAAAAGGCCAAAAGAGGGACACAGAAGCAAGTGATGGCATCTGGCCTCAAAAAGAGGAGGGCCCTTCAACAATGTTGAAGAGGGGCCCAAAACATGATATTTTACAGTTTATGACCAAGCCCAAAACAGTGCACAAGCAAGCTTAAAATACTATACAAAATAAGGCATAAAAGAGAGCTTTAACACAGAGCAAAAAAGAAGCCTCAAACAGTGAAAGACCCTTGATCAAATATGAATATTGGGTCAAAATATGACTATTTACAGTTCGGACCAGAGCCCAAAAACACAAGCACAAGGAGCTAAAAAAAGCATGCAAAAATAGGGCCAAAAGAGAGATAAAGAGGCAAGTGACAGATGGAAGCCTCAAACAGTGAAGAGCCCTTCAACAATGTTGAAGAAAGGCTCAAAAAAAGCCTCTTTTTAGTTTATAACCAAGCTCAAAACAGTTTAAAAATAGGCCCAAAATACTATGCAAGAAAGAGACATAAATGAGAGCTAAAGAGGCAAGTGGTAGTATGAAGCCTCAAACAGGAAAGAACCCTTAATCAAACATGAAAAAGACCTCAAAAAATGACTATTTTCAGTTAAGGTCGGAGCCCGAAAATGTAGGCAAGTTTGGCTTAGATATAGAACAAAATAAAGCACAAAAGAGGGAGAATAGGGACTCACCCTTGTAGACCAATGAACCAGCAACTCTTGGCCTGAGAAGTAGTGCTCCTAGCCTCTGGAAAGAGCCTCCAAGCTGCTGGGATGGAGTGTGGATTGGTTGGCTTGGAGATGGAGTAGAATGGGTGTAGGATTTGAGAGGTTTTGAGGGTTGGAGTGTAGAGAGAGAGAGATACAATGTAGGAGACTTAAACCAATTTTTCTAACCCTTCAAAAGGGAGCTGGAGGGCCTGGTTATATAGGCACAAGAGTGGGAAAAGGGGGGGAGATTCAAATTTAAGTTTCCCTCCCAAAAATTTCCCTCATCGGATACAGAATCTGGGGGGAAACAAAATGTATATTTGTGATGTACCAGGAGAGAGGAGCAAGGCCGGCTGGTTATTTAGGGTTTAGGTGGCCGGCCGGCCCTCCCCATGGCCGGTCGGCCAAGGGTCAAAAGGGTCAAGACTGATTAGTGGCCGGCCATGCCAAAATGCTAGCCTCCCATGTGTGCACAACACAACCATGTGGTCAAAAACTGGAGAAGGTGAACCAGGAGAGAGAAAAGCCCATTTTTTAGAGAGGTTCAAAAGGGTCAGAGACAATTACTGACCGGCCATATCTTATTGGTGGCCTCCCAGGTGTCTACACCACAAATATGGGGTTTAGGGCTGGAAAAAGTGGCCCAAGGGTGGTCAACATTGGCTTTCTAGTGAGAAAAACGGGCGACGGAGGGCGATGAAGGAATAAAACTGGTTGTCAGAACAATTACTGGTCTCCCACCCTTCTACAGCCTTCCTAACAATGAAAATAAGGCCTCCACCAAAAATGAACCAAAACCGATGCAAATTGAAGGTTTGGGGGCCGAAACACGCAGCCCGGGGCCCCGAAAACTGACTGTTAAGCACCGGAGGTGGTGTTTGACCACGAAGTTGGTCTCTCGAGCCTCAGTGTCCCTCAAGAGGGAGTGAATGAGATGTATGCCAAAAACCGGAGCAAACGGAGGTGGTTAAGCGGTCCCGAACCGAGGCACACGGCAGACGACTCCGAAAACTGGGAACCGAGCTCCAAAATGGGAAAAATGGCCTACGACCACGAAGCGTAGCCTACGGCCACTGAGAGATGATCTACGAGACCTCTCCCTCCCCTCGGGAAGAGAAAACAGAGAAAACAGAGCCTAGTTCGCAAACCGAGGCAAAGCATAAAACAGTCCGGAGGTTCGGAGGCAAGGCTCGCAGCCGAGACTCTGAGACTTCTGAACGAGCACAATATGCAACATCACCAAGCGCTCAATCGGTGATGTCTGAGTCTTAAGGTCGGTCAAAAATGGGGTGTCTACAGTTGCCCCTCTTTGACAGAACTCGAAAGTCATAAGTGACGAGAGTGAATGTCAAAGCCCAGAGACGACCCATTTTTGACAAGGCCGAAGACTTAGACAATCAGACAAGATATCAAAGAAACGCACCCGCAGGCATGCCCGCAGGCGGGGGCAAAATGCAAAGTGATATGCACAAGGCTGGATGTGACTCAATGACCATGCGAATGCAGCAAGCTGTAACGAAGCAAGTATTCGCAAATAGATGCAACAGTTTTAAGCAAGAATGCAAAGTAACAACTACATTTCATGCAGTTAGGAATGCGGAGAACTTATTCAATTCTTGTCGCATCTCACACGGAGAAGATACAATACCTGCGCGATTCGTCTGGTCGCATCAGCTTCAAATGAACCGTACATACAATATCGTGCCTGCAAAAGAAAGAAACTCAACAAGCACAATATGGTTAGCAATATATGTTCGGTGCGATATCAAGCGCAGACAAACACAGTGTCGATGGGTGAGTGCATCGCAATGCGAGAAGCAACGTGCGTGACAACTCAAGTTTAAGCATGCAGGCATGACGATATCAAGGAGATGTGCATAACAGTGCAAGTATATGCATGAAAATGCAAGTTAGGTGCACAACAATGCAGAACAAGTGTGAACTAGAATGCACGTTTGTCGCAAAACATCGAGCAAGGAAGTGCGCGTTTTGGCGAGGGCGACTTGATTGCGGCCTCCGGTTCACCTCCCGGAGGGGTCACAACATGTTCAAAAAGGATACACCTCACTTTTGACGAATGACAATGAAAGACGCGCTGAAAGTTGAAGTTGACGTTCTGGCGGGGCGATTTCGCGACGGAAAGTGCACTTTTCTTGTACTTTTTCAAGTCCCGGGGACTCCAATTCTCCTCAAAATTTGCAGAGAGCTTGGTGGGCACCTTGGGAACACCACCAGCCAGTTTTCTTTCCAAGGGGAGGCCACCGGCCAGTTTTGATGGAGAGAGGTGGCCGGCCTGCCAGAAAAGGTGGCCGGCCGGCCACCTAGCCCAGATTCGGGGCAATTTTGTCTTTTCAACCTCTTTTCTTTAAATATACCCATCCAAACACTTTGTGCTCACAAGTGCAGCTTCGAAAACAACTCCCCTACCTTCCCAAACCATTTTCTCTCTCAGATCTGTGCTCTATACGCGTTTTCCAACGCCCCACGCAAGTTGTTTTCGCAAAAACTTTCAGTTCTCTTCACTTTGAACCGATTAAATTTTGATTTTGGGGCTTCTTTTCTCATTTTCGCCATTTGAGGTGAGTTTGTCTCAATATTTGGAAGATTTTCTCGGGAGTTGACTTTTGTTGACTTTTTTCATTTCCCGAGAGTTGACTTTTGTTGACTTTTTTCAATTTCGGCTCATTTTGCTCATTTTTGCTCCTTTTTGCAGATTTTCTGAAATGGCTGGTCATTTCCCTGACATTATGGCTCTGCCTCCGAGGGTTCGACCCTTCATACCCGAGAGGTATGACCCTCCAGCACACATTCTTCCGCGGGCTGTTTTCTACCATTTTACCGACTTTGACGATCGAGCGCCCGAGGATCTACTTTTGTGAGAGCCAGAGTCTTACCTTTCCCATGAAGCACGAGAGGTATTTACTCCGCTTTTACATTTTCTGCAACACATTCTGCATTTTTCGTGCATTTCGTGCTTTCGCTATGTTTATTTGTTCATTCGAGTACACAGTTCAATCACTTTGAATTTCTGAACACGCAACCCGTAAATTGATTGTGAACACCCGGCACACACTGGTTGAGAATAGAACACGCAGCCCGAACTCTGATTTTCTGAACACACAGCCCGAATTGAATGTGAACACGCAGCACATACTGATTGAGAGTTGAACACACAGCCCAAACTCTAATTTTCTGAACACACAGCCCATTGTTGAGGTGAACACGCAGCACACACTGATTGAGAGTAGAACACGCAGCCCAAACTCTGATTTTCTGAACACACAGCCCATTGTTGAGGTAAACACGCAGCACACACTGATTAAGAGTTGAACACGCAGCCCAAACTCTAATTTTCTGAACACACAGCCCATTGTTGAGGTGAACACGCAGCACACACTGATTGAGAGTAGAACACGCAGCCCAAACTCTGATTTTCTGAACACACAGCCCGAATTGAAGGTGAACACGCAGCACACACTGATTGAGAGTAGAACACGCAGCCCAAACTCTGATTTTCTGAACACATAGCCCATATTGAGGTGAACATGCAACACACACTGATTGAGAGTAGAACACGCAGCCCAAACTCTGATTTTCTGAACACACAGCCCATATTGAGGTGAACACGCAGCACACACTGATTGAGAGTAGAACACGCAGCCCAAACTCTGATTTTCTGAACACACAGCCCATTATTCTGTTTCTGATTTGATTTTGCACACAGCTCATACATTTCGTTTGCACGCAACTTATTCATTTCATTTGCACGCAGCTTACTTCATTTTGTTCTAAAATGGTAAAGTATGTATTCATTCTGAATGCAGGTGACTTATCGCACTGTGCAGGGATATGGCTCTACCGCGGCGAGAGACTGGTATGCCGAGCTTCCGGAGGCTGTCCGGGATTTGGTTGACTTGGCAGGGTTTGGGCCTTTCTGTATCGGACTATCTCGTTGCCCTGCCAGGAGGACGTTGATGGGCGCCTTGGTGGAGAGATGGTGGGACACCACTAACTCCTTCCATTTCTCTGCCACGGGGGACCTGACTATGACCCCTTTTGATTTTGCCGTATTGACCGGCCTCGATGTGGGAGGTTGGGCTATCCCCTATGACGAGGACATGGGCCAGTGGGAGGCCGCTTGGATATATTTATTGGGGGCTCGCCCGCCTGTTGATAGGTCTTCGGGCAGAGTCCGATACAGCTGGTTCTCTTCCCATTTCCGGAGGGTGGAGATGGAGCCCGCGACTCCTGAGGAGGCAGCACAGTATGCCCGCGGCTTTCTGATGTTCGTCTTTGGGACCACTTTGTTTGCCGATAGGGGGAACACCGTCGGGCTTTATCTGCTGAGTGCTTTGGTGGACCTATCACAGGTCAGACGGTATGACTGGGGCGGCGCTGGCTTGGCTACCCTTTATTGCTACATGACCGCGACCTCCCGTGGACGGGGGGACTTACTTGGCGGCTATTGGAGAGCGTGGGAGGTACTTTCTGCTCTCTTGATTTACATTTCTGCTCTTCGTTGCTTGCACATTGCACACATGGCACACTTTACACTCTGTATCTTGCACTTTGCCCTCAGCGTTTTGTATTTACATTCTGCACTGTTTTCCGCAGTTATGGGTCTATGTGTACTTCCCGACATTAGCCCCAGAGTTGGTGGTGGAGGGGCCCCTCATGACCCCATATTCACTCGTATTCGAGGGTCAGCATCGGCCTAGACCTCGAGAGTCTCTCCTTTATCTTCGGCAGTACTTTGATACGGTGCGGTCGACGGAGGTATTTCAGAACCCACAGTTCTTTCTACTTTCATTCTTGAGTTACTTTGCACATTCCCGATTTCTGATTGGTTTATGCATTGATTATCCGCCGATCACATGGCAGCCCTGGGCGCCTTTAAGGGAAGATCTCCGATTCCAGTTTGCCGGAGCATGGGGTGCCTCCCGATATAGGATCTTGTTTGAGGGGCCAGTTGGTAGGGCCTGGTTTTTGGGGGATCGCTTCCTGCGGCAGGTATGGGGCTACACTTCTCAGGACCCTCCCTCAGCACCCCTACTCGATATGCGGATCACTGACAGGCTCCCTTCCCGGGATGTTGCTAGTGCCATGCTGGGTACTGATGCTTTACTACATCTTGTGGAGGGGGATTATACGACCTACCATCACACCTACTTGATGCCTCCATTGACGGGAGTCCGTGCTCCGGTGATGAGGCCTGTCAGTATGCCATCTTCGAGCCGGGCTCGACCTCGGGCTGCAGACGCCCCTTCTACCAGCAGGGTTGGTACATCTAGAGGTGGAGGTGGATTGGTTCCCCCGATTCCTCCGACTCATCATTATGCTGGGTGGCCAGACATGTCGACCGAGTTGACGGGATGGCGATTCAGGACTCCTTACCCGATCCCAATAGAGCCTCCCCTTCCTGACCATAGATATGTCAGAGATCCCAATTCACCACCGGTATGCTTTACAGCTTTGATTCATCAGTCGGATACTTGGACACTCATTCCCTTACTGATAGTTTTGCATTTGTATCTACAGCCTCCTGTCGAGTACGTGGATGAGATGCTCGGGATGATGGCCGCACTCGAGGGCATGGTCCTGCGGAGAGAGGCACAGTTGGCCATTATGGGCGTCCAGGTACTGTTCAGTTTTCTTGCATTTATCATATTTCCGATGACATGCTGATCTTGAATATTCTACTGTACTGATAGGCTGCTTGTGCAGAGCACACCTGACATACACCCCACTTACATACTGTATTTACATACACCCACTTCATGTAGTCTTCTTGTATTTGCATCTGATATACATGTTTGAGCTGTTGTATTCAAATTGAACTTTTTATTTTCAGATGCCTCCGGTATATGCTCAGCCATAGACCGGGCCATCTAGGCCTTCTCGGGGAGGTGGACCATCCGGGCCTTCTCGAGGAGCTGGGCCATCCAGGCCTTTTCGAGGAGCTCGGGGAGGGGGGTCGTCTCGCAGACGCAGAGCAAACATCATAGAGGAGGAGCCCGGTGAGGATGAGGAGGAGGAGGCTGCAGACCGTCAGTCAGAGACATCTGCTGACATAGATGAGGGTTCCGGTCCTGGTTCCGGGAGTGAGGGTGAGGCCGAGGGGGATCCTGATGACAACAGCTTCGACTCAGATGGTGCTGGTGGTGCAGAGGCTGTCCCGCAGAAGAGGACGAAGAGGGCCTCTTATTCCTGCTCTTGAGAGCATTGACGCAGCTGTTCCCTGCTTTATTTTCCTTTTTACTAGTAGTTTGTAACACATTGTACGTTATTAGGCAGTTTCATTTTCTGTAAAACTTGCACCCTCGTTTGTAAAATGTTATAACAAAGGAAGCATGATAGAATGAAACAGCTTTTGAAAAAGTGTTGTATTTTATGCTTTCAGCATCGTATCGCATCATTTTGCACAAAAATGAGATTTGAATGGAAATGTGCACTGTGTATTTACCAAGTCAGGCAATGAACCGACGCAACAAACTCAAACAACTCAACTTACTAAGAAAAGACAAGACCTTAGCAAGTTTACAACTTGATAAACAAGACACAATAGTGTTGACAATTCGATAAACAAGACTCAACAAAATTGTTTAAACAAAGAGTAACGACTCAAAACACGAAACACGACAGCTCGACAAAAACTTACAACTCGATAAACAAAACAACTCATCAATCAAAACAACGACTCAATAAGCAAAACGACAACTCGATAAGCAAAACGACAACTCAATAAGCAAATCTTAACAACAACTCCAAGAACAAAGTATATTTCAGACAATCTGGATGACGGAACGCATCCGAAACAGAGGGAAATGGAGGCCTTCGACACACCCGATGCATGGAAATGCTTGGAACTTTCTCCTGGAGGGTAAAACAGGACCATTGGCACACTTTGCAGCATGGCCGGCCACTTTTGGGAGTTGGCCGGCCAGTTTTTTTGCAACTGAGGGAGAGAGAGGTGGCCGGCCTGCTAGAAAAGGTGGCCGGCCGGCCACTTAGCTCAGCAGCCACCAAATTTTTGACACGTGTCCCCCGAATAGTGCCCTATCCTCTTTAAAAGTCCAAACTTCGGGGCTCATTCATTTCATCTTAGTTTTACACCAAAATGGAGGCATTTCTCGCCGAAAATCTCACAGTTTGGATGTCTTCTTTAGATGGCTCGGAAAAGTTGAATTTCCGGGGTTTCGGCTTGAATGCACTATTTACGTTGAGCCGCACTCCGCTGCACTTCCCCTTCCTCCATGCCGCGGCGAGGTTTTGGAACCCGGTAACGCATGTTTTCAGCTTCGGCGGGCAAGAGGTATGTCCAACTTTCGAAGATTTTCAAGTTTTGATAGAATCCGAACGTTGTGAAGAGATTTTGCCTCAGTTTCGCTTCGGCCACGCCCAAGCTTTAGGGCAGATGTGTGGGCTCACCATGCATGATGCTCGGTCTCTGATCTGCAACGGGGAACTGGACATTCTCGGTTTGATCCATCGCTTTTCTGATGTCGGTGACCGCGACAACCATTATTGGCAAGGTTTTCGGCAACACGCCCTTTGCTTGTGCATGCTATCTCACTTTTTGCTCACTCCAGGCTTTGGTGGATCTAGCATTCGTCTGATTGAAGTTGCTCAAGGCTTGAAAGAAGGAAAGAGCTGTATTGCCATGACATTGGCCGAAACATTGATGGGCTTAGATGCTTTCTATCGCCGGGAGACGACCAGATTTGCGGGGAGTCCACTACTGCTGCAGGTAATGTTTCCCACCCAATCTCACATATATATTGCTCACATCACTCGGCCCTCAAGCTCGGTTTTTCTCATAAAACCCTTTTCTTACTTTTCTCTCATCGTTCATCTCTCTATTCTTTATTCTCTCATTTTTCATCCCTTCCCAGGTATGGTTGATGGATAAATTGCAGGTTGTGGACTCTTGCCCAGCTTATTCAGCTCGCGGCTACTTCTTTCGTCAACGCTTAGTCGATGCACTTGATGAGGGATGGTGGTTCGACTAGATGTGCAATTTGTCTGCAGATCGCATTGCTTGGCGCTGTCCTTGGCTCAATCTCCCGGCGATGAGCTATAGTATGTCCCGACTGATCGGGATTCAGTTGATTGGTCTGACCCACTGTGTGTTCTACTTTCCGTTCCGATTCCAACGCCAGTTTGGTCATGATCAGACTTGCCCGCCAGAGGGGATAGAGTACCTGGCTGCTTTCCCGGTCCGAAGCGCACAGCTTGCCCGGTATGCCACCGCATGGAGGACTCGAGAGCTCCTGGCCCCTGCTCCTACTTTCAGTTGCACTTTGTCTGATGAGTGCTTGGATTGGCTCAATGAAGAGGCACAGATTGGGCCCAGCTTGGCATCAGAGGCTTCTACCAGCTCTGGGAGGGGGCGCAGGGGCACCTGACTTGACTATGCTCCGGATTTATTGCTTTACTAGTACTTTCAAGTTTTCTTCATGAATGTAATAAAAAGCAACTTCAATTGTATGCAAGAGTAGGAGAACTCTGTTTTGAAATCAATGAAATTGAAGGTTGTGGGTACTGAAAATTTTTCGCTTTGGTCCAAAAATGGTCTTAGTTGTAAAAAGATTAATTTGAACAAAGTCAACTTTTATTAAAACTTTTCAAAACTATTTTCGATATGGATCAGAACTGGACACGCCTGAGATCTGTCACTGAGATGCACAACCCCGGATCCTAGCAACTGGAAAGTTGCCCCTAGTCTGCATAGCACCGCGGCACTACACATCAACGGAAAGTTGTCCCTAGTTTGAAAAGCACTGCACCGGAGATCACGATGAATGCTGATGGACAAAGATGACTGAGATGATCAAATGGACAAAGTTGATCGGGGAAAATGTTCATGGCTGAACTTCAGGATGAAGTTGCCTACGTATCCCAAAGATGGGAATCAAGTCTTACGTAGTTCAGGCTTGGGTTCACTCGGGTATTTTCACTCTCCTTTTACGCTCTAACTTTTGCCAAGGCCGCCCTTTGCGGGTTTTCAACCTCGCGAGCTCAGTTTTTATAGTTTCAAATTTTTTGTGCTCTGAGTTTTGCCTAGGTCGCCCTTTCGGGTTTTCGGCCTAGCGAGCCTCTCAAGGGTAATATTTCTTCAACTTGTCCATATTGATCGGTTGGGAGAACTCTAAGCCATCTAGATCCATCAGAACCACAGCTCCACCTGACCAGATTGACTTGATGATGTAGGGACTAGTCCAATTGGGTCTGAACTTGCCCCTTGGGTCGTGGATGGGAGCTCGGTTGTCCTTGAGCACCAAATCTCCTTCTTTTAAATTCCTGGACTTAACTTTCTTGTTAAAAGCCCGGGCAATTCTGCGTTGATAACCTTGGACATGGTACAGTGCTTTCAGTCTTCTCTTATCGAAGAGCATGAGTTCCTCAAACCTGCTCTGCTGCCAATCTGCTTCAGCTATTTGACACTTAGCCAATACTCGCAATGACGGAACCTCAATCTCAATAGGTAGAACGACCTCCATCCCATAAACCAATGAATACGGAGTTGCCCCAGTAGAAGTTCTGATTGAAGTCCGGTAGCCCCACAGAGCAAACGGCAGCTTATCCGGCCAGTCCCGGTAGGTTTCCACCATCTTCTGCAATATGTGCTTGATATTCTTGTTGGCAGCCTCAACCGCTCCATTGGTTTGCGGCTGGTATGTGGATGACTTATGAAAAGCCACGTTGTATTTTTCCAACAAGTCAATCACTTCCTTCTTGAAGTGGGAACCGTTATCTGAAATTATCTCGTTTGGGACCCCGTAGCGACAGATGATGTTGTTTCTGATAAACTTCGCGACATATGAAGCTTTCAACGCCGCATAAGATTGGGGCCTCAACCCACTTTGTAAAATAATCTATCGCGACCAGGATGTACTCATGCCCATTTGACCCCTTTGGAGTGACAGCCCCGATCACATCAATTCCCCAGACTAAAAATGGCCATGGTGAAGTCATATTGTACAGCTTTGACGGCGGGATGTTTATGCGATTTGCATGAATTTGACACTTGTGGCATCGCCGGACGAAACCGATACAATCCTCCTCCATGGTGGACCAGTAGTAACCCTGTCTGAGGATCTTCTGTGCTAGCATTACTCCATTCATGTGCGCACCGCATTCCCCCTCTATGGATGGCTTCCATTAGACGCTTCGATTCTTCGGCATCAACACACGGCTTATGCATTCCCAGATGACCTCTTCTATACAACTTACCCCCACAGATGATGAACTGAACGGCCAATCTTCTTATTGCCCTTTTATCCTTGGCATTTACCCCTGGCGGGTATGCTTCTTTCTCTAAGAAATTCCAAATGTCATGATACCAGGGGTTTTCATCCTGAACCTCATCTATAGCAGCAATTGACTCGTAGGCTGGCGCAAACTTCTGGTCGATGATAACTGGACGCATTCGGACTCCGTATGGGATGTCTATCATGGAAGATAGAGTTGCTAAAGAATCTGCGAACCTGTTATTCTCTCTTAGTAGATGAGCAAAGTTTAGCTTCTCAAACCGAGGAATTAACAAATCCAAGGCTTGGTGATACATCATCATCTTTTCTTCTTTGACTTTCCAGTCTCCTTTTGCTTGAGACACAACAAGGTTCGAGTCCCCGATGAAGTCCAATCGTCTTGCCCCTAGTTCCAAGGCTGCTTCCAAACCGGCAATGCATGCTTCATATTCAGCTTCATTGTTTGAGACTTTGAATCGGAGTTTGAAGGCTAGGGGGATACGGGAATCATCGGGTGCTATCAGTAACACCCCTATCCCATACCCGTGCTGATTTGACGCTCCGTCAAAGTACATCGTCCAAGTTTCATCGTCGATGTGCAAAATGGCCTCATCTGGGAATAAGTACTCAACTGCTTCACCCCCTTCTACCGGATGATCGGCTAAGAACTCTGCTACTGTTCTTCCCTTGACTGACTTGCGTGTTACATACTTCAAATCAAATTCGGAGAGCAACAGCAACCAACGAGCTAGCCTACCCCTAAGTGATGGTTTCTCGAAAAGATATTTGATGGGATCGAGTCGTGAAACCAACATTACAGAGTGAGCTAACAGGTAGTGCCGCAGCTTCCTGGTAGCCCATACCAAAGCTAAGCAAGCCTTCTCCAATGGTGTGTAGCGAGTCTCATACTCTAGCATCTTCTTGCTCAGATAGTAGATGACTCTCTCCACTTTATCTTCGGATTCTTGTGCGAGCATGCAGCCCATGGTGGTCTCAGTCACTGAGAGGTACAATATCAACGGTCTCCCCGGCTCTGGCGGTGACAACACGGGTGGGTTCTGTAAATATTCCTTGATCTGTTCAAAACGCAGCTTGGCATCGGCTGTTCCATTGGAATTTCTTGCCTTTCTTCAGAAGACCAAAAAGTGGTTCACAAGTCAAGGTTAATTTTGAGATAAACCGTCTTATGAATTGCACTTTACCCAGAAAGCCTCGCACCTCCTTTTCAGTCCTTGGTGGTGGCATTTCTAAGATGGCCTTGATTTTGGAAGGGTCGACTTCGATGCCTCTTTGTGTAATCAGAAATCCCAGCATTTTTCCCGCTGTAACACCGAATGTACATTTCTGAGGATTCAGCCGCAACCGAAATTCTCTGATCCTTTGAAAAAACTTGTGCAAGGCGGTGTAGTGGCCCTTTCTATCTTTGGACTTGACAATCATGTCGTCCACGTACACCTCAACCTCTTTGTGGATCATGTCATGCAATATTGTGGTCGCGGCCCGTTGATAAGTAGCTCCAGCATTCTTCAGCCCAAACGGCATGACTCTATAGCAGTATGTCCCCCACGGGGTGGTGAATGCAGTCTTTTCCCGTCTTCTGGTGCCATTACTATCTGATTGTAGCCGGAGAAGCCATCCATGAATGAAAGCAAAGCGTGCCCTGCGGTGAAGTCCACTAACTCATCAATATGCGGTAAGGGAAAGTCGTCCTTCGGACTAGCTCTGTTCAAATCCCTGAAGTCTACGCATACTCGGATCTTGCCATCTTTCTTTGGCACCGGAACAATGTTGGCCAACCAAGTCGGGTATTCGGATACCAGCAGGAAGCCTGCGTCGATTTGCTTGGTGACCTCTTCCTTAATCCTGAGAGCCCAATCCGGGCGGATCCTCCTAAGTTTCTGTTTGACGGGTCGGGCCTCGGGGTCAAGAGGGATCTGATGCTGTACAATCTCAGGATCGATTCCAGGCATGTCTTCGTAGGACCACGCGAAAACATCTTTGAAATCTTTTAATAAAGCGACTAAGCGCTCGCGTTCCTCCAAAGACAACGTGGACCCGATCTGGACTAGCCGCGGGTCCTCCTCAGTACCAACATTCACGGTAGTGATTTCGTCCATTAGGGGTTTGACAAATCTCTCCTGCTCTTGTTCAATTAAACGTTGCAAAACCGAAGGAATTTCTTCCTCGTCGTTTTCATCAAAATTTTGAAAGTTTGAGTTTATGCAATAAATCAAGGGCACAGAAAAGTACTCAGAAACCACAAATACTTGATTCTCATTAAGTTCATCCAAATCGTCCGATCCCTCAGTTACAACAGACTCAAATGAGAAAGAAAAAGACGACCTGGACAAGACTGTGGTATCCGGGTTATCATCCCCAAGATTACCAGACTCAGACTCAGTCGAGCTGGAACCTGATTCCGACTCACAAGACTCGGTGGAATCAGATTCCGGCTCACTACCTGACCCGGTACTGCTGGACAAAAATCCCTCTTCAAATTGCCAAGTGAGAGAGGGTGCGATAGATGCATCCAAGATAGCTGCTGGTAGGCTCGCAGCCGTTTCATCCCCAATCATGGAAACCGAGAAGCTATCCCCCAAGCACATTTGGTCGATCGGAGGATCAGAAAGTAGACATGCCAGTGCTACCCCCATTTCAATTTCAGTGCCTTCGGAGTCCACTGCCTTACACTGCTCATCCTCAGCTGATGGGTCCGTCTACTCTTCGGCAACATCCTCCCCGGGTAATTGCAGGTCGAAGAAGATCTCGAAACCTGGTACGCGCTTCTTCTCCGCGTTCAACCATGGCTCTGGGAAGCCACAAAACGGAAAGTCTTCCCCCTCCCGGACGAAGCGTCCGTTCAAGGTACCCTGAATGGGCCTATGCATCAGCTCAAAAGGCTTCCCAGCCTGCTTTGCTCTGGCTCTTCTAGCCATTTCCTTTCCCCTTCCTCACCCAGTCCTCTTGGTGGGCAGATAACCCAGTCCAAAGGTATGAGGGTTGTGTGGCACTTCGGCCAATGCTGCGACGCCCTTCCGGCCACTGCTTCCTAATCCCATCCCGGGGATGTGTTGTAGCTTGTTCATGAGGTATACAGATTGAGCACTGACGTACACTCCCTCATTAATAGCCATGATATTCTGCACAACTCGAGCCTCAGCCAGAGTAAACCCTGAGAAGAACACATCCTCCATGCCGTGCTCCGATTTCCAAGACTGGTGTAGACACTTCCGGCAGTGGATGGATTGACGAATTCCCAAAAATAATGGCCACCCCCTTCCCGTGAGGGTACTTCAACATCTGATGCAAAGTGGAAGAGACTGCCTTCACTTGGTGCAACCACGGCCGCCCCAAGAGTAGATTAAAGGTCGCAAGAACATCCAAGACATGGAATTCAATGTTGTGTTGTCTTGGACCAACCTGGGTCTGAATTTTGATAGTCCCCATCACCTCCCTGCTAGTGTTATCATAGACTCTGATCACTTGAGTAGTCGGCACGAAGTCCGCGGGCTTTAACCCGATTGCATATGCCGTCCTTGACGGGCACACATTAATGGCGGATCCCGTGTCGACAAGAACCACTGGCACCCACTTGTCTCTACATTCCACAGAGATGTAAAGGGGTTTGTTATGATTTGCGCCCTCAGGCGGTAGTTCTTTGTCCTGAAAAGGTTAACATCGGGGAACCTCCTCCCGGAAAGACCAATCCAACCAGCTGCTCTGGTGTGGTATCTATAGAGAGTTTGGCCTTGTCCATAGCAGATAGGACAGCCTGTCTGTGCACTCGTGATGCCATAAGCAGTCCCCAGATGGAGATGTCTGCTTGTATCTTCTTTAATTGCTTCAGCACAGCTTCTTCTTCAATCTGTTTCTCCTTCTATTTCTCGGCTTCTTTATCCTTCCCAGATGCCTCTGGCCGGTCTAGGTGCGGGGGCTTGAAATACCGCCCGCTCCTTGTCATGTGATCAACCTCATCGAGATACCAGGTGTCATCTGGTTGATTGCTTCCCCAATCCTCGTCTGTGTAGGCAAGACATAAATCGTCGTCTTCCCACCACATCCCATGAGTGGCCAACAAACATCTATCTGGCTCCGGCGTGATTGTATCCGCAGTGCTTTCAGCCCACATGCTCACAGCATCTCCTGTCTTCGTGTCCACAGCACTCTCAATCCCTTCATGGGCTTTGGCTTTCCGGATCCTCTCAGAATCCCAAAACTTTTCTTGTTCCGCTTGCGTTAGCGCAGTTTGTTGTCCAGCTTTCCCTGCATTCACACTATCCAGTTCCGAGCGAAATTCTTCGTACCGGCGCTCTCCGGCAATGTACTTTGACTCTCGGCCCTTCCGGCCACAGCTAACATCCCTGCCCCTGCTGGGCTCTGTTCTGGTTGGAACTCTTCCACAACATCGGGTTGGTCGTCCAGCCATCCAGTGGCCTCTGCCGATTCCTCATAATCAAACTAGTTGACTGCCGCGTCCCCTGATTCTTGGTCATCGAAAAAATGTAGGTTGGCAAAGTCCTCTTCCACAGCTGTCAAACCATTTGCCCCTTGCTCAAATCCATCCTCCCGGATCATACACAACTCTTCCTTCTTTGGCAATTCTATACTTAACCCAATCTGGCCTGCTGATAGAATGTACCCACTCGGATCATAGGCTTCCCCAGCGAAACTCCCAGACTGTTCAATCCCAGACTCAACAATTCTCTTCTCTTCTGAAATCTGCCCTGCCCCATCTTCGATGGTCACCACCGTTGGCTCCGGTTGGGTTGTGGAGATATCCATCATGCACAAAGAGTCGGTGCAGTCAGGGAAGAGCACCTCCGGCTTAGGTGGGTGGGATGGGGTGATGTAGATACTAGGATCGTAAGATGCGACCCCAGTTTGGATAAAGTTGATTCTGTTGGGAGGGGGAGCTTGGTTATGTGGTGGGAGAGGGTTTGTTGTGACGTTGGGTTTGTCGGGAGGCGCGATCACCTACTTGTCAATAAGATCTTGGATCTCGTGACGCAATCTAAAACAACGGTCGGTGTCGTGACCGTGCTGTTGGTGATACGCGCAGTATCTGGCTGGGTCATGAGAGGGAGGTAGTGGATTTGGTAGTGGCCTCGGCTCTAGGGGTTTCAAATGCTTTTTCCTGATTAATACCCCTAGAGCTTTGGACAGGGGCATATATAGGGGTGTGAAGGTTCTTTGGCCTCTGGGTTGGTATTTGGTGGTTTAGGTATTGCTTCCGGATGCACCGGAGAAAGGCGTGGCTGCCATAGGTTTCGAAAGGGGAGGGGGAATGGTGGTGACCATGCTCACCTCCGAAGTTCTTGCAGTTGCAGCGCCACTCGGGCCTGCATTGTTGTTACGGTTAAAGGTTCTCCTGGGCTGCTCTCTATCTTGGTCAATCAGACCTTGTTTCATTGCATCTTCAATTTGCACCCCCATCTCGTGTAGATCTGAAAAGGTGGGGAAGGGGAACACAATCATCTTTTGCATCAGTTTTGGCTGGAGATTGCGCACAATCATCCGAATCTGATCCTCATCGGTGGGCCTTAAAGTCATCATCGAGGCCTTTGCCCTCCACCGGGTCACGAAGTCTGAGAAACTCTCTTTGGGCTCCTGCCTTGTTGTTTCGAGATCACGGGTTGTAATCTCAATCTGGGTATTGTAAGAGTATTGCGCAACAAAGGCTTCAGCCATTTCATCCCAACTCCTCTTGACATCATCCTCCAGCTTTGCATACCAGATGGCGGCCACACCCGACAGGGTTCGGCTGAATAGCGAAAGCTTCTGGGGTCTGGTGAGGCCCATTGGCCGTAATATATCTGAGAATAGTCGGAGGTGGACCATGGGATCACCAGATCCGTCGAAGCGGTCAATCTGCGGCATTTAAATCTATCCGGTAATGTCACGGCCACATCGGTATATCCGTCCTCGATATCCGGAATAGCCTTCACCCCTTGTGATTTTTTGAAAAGCTTCTCGAGCTTGTTCAGTTTCAGTGCAGTGGAGTCTATTTCGAACTCGAAGGGAGAGTCCGGGTGGTTGATGGGTGTAGGTGCTTTGGACAGTTGAGGCGGAAGTGGGGGCGGAGCCGGCCCCGTTGGAAGGCCTGTGTCCTCCTGGAAGTTTTGGACATTCGGCAAGGTGTTCTGGGCATTTGGTAGGACATTTTGGACAGCTGGTGCCTGCTCGGGTAGCGGGACCCTTGGTGAAGGAGGAACTGAATGTGAGGCTGACGCTGCATTCTGCTGTTGCAATCTAGTGATGAGCTCGGCCTGTTGGGCCATGATTGTGGCCTGCTGTTTAGAGAACTCCGCTTGGCAGACAGCGTCCTCTTGCATTTGTCTCATGCTCTCCTGCATTTGGCGCATCATTTCTTCTATCCCGGCCATATTCTGTTGGTCTTGCTGACTGACTGGTATATGTATTTCTATGGCAGATACTGAGACCTCAGCGCGACTATTCACTGCTAGGGTAGACCACTGTTCTGGTAACCTCTGCTCAGACACACTGCGTTTTCTTGGCCTTCTTCTGACAACTGGGGGTAGAGAATGGAACACTGGCTGTCCGTCAACCAGATCCTCAAATCGATTGAACCGGTGACCTCTTGTCCAAAGTGCTTGGGGAATATCTACTGGGTCGGAAGCAATTGTGCTAAAACTGTCCTAGCAAAAAGATAAATAAAGCAATAAGGAAATAAACAACCAGACAAATGGACGGCATAACAGCTTTAAAATAAATACACAACACACGGCTGGGCATAACAACACACGGTCGATAAGCTGAAAATACACTGTCCTCAAACACTGATCGCTATCCCTGAATCACTGTCCCCACAGACTGAATCTGATACCCGTAGATAACTGATTCTCAAACACTGACTGATGCCCGCAGGCCTGATGCCCAAACTCGCAAATTGATACATGCATTCCCTGTAGAGACGTACTCTAAAAGCACATAACAGATAAGTGAGAGCCAAAACATCCCTATATTGGGGTAGGGTTTCCCTGTCCTATTTTGTCAAGAGCTAGGGTTTCACTATGCACGCAGCGGTTTCAAACAACCTATCGGGTAAGCAACCTGTCCTAGTTTGGAATGGTCACTATGGATCCAAATATGCACTAGGTCGAATGGTCAAAAAGGGTGCCCCGGTAAAACCGGGGTTTGTGTTCCCATACTGGCAGAGCCCACAACCGGTCAGCCTTATGGTCATGCCTTGACAAGACAAGCCTCCGGCAAACCGTTCAGGAATATCAGATGGCAAACATGGTGTCCTAGGCGCACCAATGCAAATGCAATGCAAAGAAACACATAAGTGTAAACAAAACAAGACATCATGAGTTCGAGTCAAGTTCTCTAAGTCCCCAGCAGAGTCGCCAGAAACTATAACAAGCCCGCGGGGGACCTCACTACAGTTCAGACTCGATTTGTGTCACGGTTCGTAATCTGAACCAAAGAGTCTAAATCCGGCAAATCGTTTTGAGAAAACAGATTTTTAGAAAGAAGTGCCAAACATGGACTGCTTTGCCAGATACAGAGTCGCCACCTAAATATTTTATTTTGGGAAATTTAGGAAACCCTGACTCGTTGCCTAAGGCCACGTGTCCGTCATCACCAAAGTTGCCTCGGCTCGGGAACTTGGGTATGATTGGGGAAGGTCACTTCGTGAGCACCCCCGCTCGCCCGATCAAAGATCGGCCTCTACTAACCATGATATCGAGTTTTGAAAACATTATGTGTTCTTATTCCGGTTATTAGCCTAGATTTACTATGTGATGCGCACAGCATACAAGTATAGACTGGATCGCCTAAATTGGAACAAAACATTTCATGTTTGTTTATTTGAAAATGGTTTGATGGTGCTACTCGCAAGTAGGCTAAGACGTGGATTTGCCACCCTCGGGTGGGCTTAGAAAACATGATTTTGCCACTATCTAGTGGGCTTAAAACTCACAGTCGATGATTTGTTCCAATCCAAATAACCCAACCTTCACCCACAGGCATTCAGGCAGTTATATCACATAAGCACATAGCCTCATGGTAAGCATGCTATCATGGCAGTCACTCACACACATGCAAGGATGCTAAAGCATAAAACTTACCGAGTACTCCAAGCCAAAACAGAAGCTAATTAGAAATCCATGCATGATCCTAAATATACAGAAGTGCCTAATGCAACACATGCAATAATGCAACTAAGATAGGCTCGGCTATTCTAAACAGGGCATATGGAATGCTACAGCTAACAAGTATTCAATTTGGAATTGAAATACAATGCAGTTAGTATGATGCGCCGAGCCCGGTGCATGCAAGACAGATGAATGAATGCAAACATGCTATCATACTGTATGCTAATTGAAACATGCCCTGATCTAACCATCATAAGCTGGTAAATAAAAGGGAGAAAGACGTGGGGTTGGAAGACATACATCATACACACGCACACTTATTACAACATTGCCCTCGCTCGGAGGGTCCAAATAAATAATATACAGTCCCGAATAAATAATACAGTCCCGAATAAATACAAAACCCTAATTAATTAACAAATTAAACTAGGATAGCGGTAAACTAGCGTGCAAGCTAGGGACTGCCTCGACTCTGCTCCGGATGATGGATGATGGATGTTCGGGTTGCTTTGGTCGGAAAATCCCTTGCGATGCCCCGGTTAGCCTCTGTTTGCAATTGTTCTTGGAATGCGTGCCAAGCCCCGGAAGGCTGCTGATTCTTGATTTGCTGTAACAGAGAGCAACAAAGGGGCATGGCAAAGTATTTTCACATATGTATGCATGACTACTCTTCGGGGAGCGTAGTCCTCGATCCTCGTACCATCAATCACGCATCTCGATGCATGATGGCCGAGGAGTCGAATTGCACGACTCAATATGAAATGAATGCACATGAAAACACAACAAGGCCTAGACTCCATCATGGATAATCCGGAGTGTCGGCGACAGGGAATTGAGACACGTTCTGTCACTCGGAGTACGAAACGTCCCTCGTTTCCCGTGCTTGGGCTAAACCCTACCCCCAGCACAATGCAATATGCATGGTATGCATGAATGCAACTAAGATACACCCTAACATGCACAATGTTATAAAATGGCATACGCGATGCACGAGGTAACATGGCATATACAATGCGCTAACATACAACCTAGCATACACAATGCTATGAAATGAAATGGCATACACAATGCACAATGGACTTACACCAACATGAGTGGACCTCAGACACACTCACATAAGAGGCCAAATAGATGAAAATGAGACACTCGAGATGTGTGCACACGCGCACGCAAACCGAGGACCGAACCTATGGCATAAAGGCCACTCTAACAAAGCATAGCAAGGCATGGAATATGACATACTAGCATGAAAATTTCAGCACTAAAATATGATGCAAAGCAGCCCCAAAACATGGAAACATGGCACCCGATGCATGAGATGAGACTCGAAACTCGAAACTAGGCGCATGGAATGACTTATAGATATACAAAGCATGCATTATTTGAACATGAGACCTAAAGACAGAACCAAGGCAGTCCCAAAATATTCATATTTCCAGTTTAGAGTATGGCCAAAAGGTGAACACAAGTAGGGCTAAGCTAACATGCAAAAATGGCCTCGAAAGAGAGATAAAGAAGCAAGTAACAGCTGCTGGCCCTAAATGGAAAATAGCCCTTCAAAAAAATTGAAGAGGGGCTCAAAATGAAGTGCTTTACAGTTTACACCAAGCCACAAAAATAAATACAAGCAGACCTAAAACATTATGCAAGAAAAAGGCCAAAAGAGGGACAAAGAAGCAAGTGATGGCTTCTGTCCTCAAACAGAGGAGGACCCTTTAACAATGTTGAAGAGGGGCCCAAAACATGATATTTTACAGTTTATGACCAAGCCCAAAACAGTGCACAAGCAAGCTTAAAATACTATACAGAATAAGGCATAAAAGAGAGCTTTAACACAAAGAGCAAAAAGGAAGCCTCAAACAGTGAAAGACCCTTGATCAAATATGAAGAGTGGGTAAAAATATGACTATTTACAGTTCGGAGCAGAGCCCAAAAACACAAGCACAAGGAGCTAAAAAAAGCATGCAAAAATAGGGCCAAAAGAGAGATAAAGAGGCAAGTGACAGATGGAAGTCTCAAACAGTAAAGAGCCCTTCAACAATGTTGAAGAAGGGATCAAAAAAAGCCTCTTTTCAGTTTATGACCAAGCTCAAAACAGTTTAAAAATAGGCCCAAAATACTATGCAAGAAAGAGACATAAATGAGAGCTAAAGAGGCAAGTGGTAGTATGAAGCCTCAAACAGGGAAGAACCCTTAATCAAACATGAAAAAGACCTCAAAACATGACTATTTTCAGTTAGGGTCGGAGCCTGAAAATGTAGGCAAGTATGGCTTAGATATAGAACAAAATAAAGCACAAAAGAGGGAGAATAGGAACTCACCCTTGTAGACCAATGAACCAGCAACTCTTGGCCTGAGAAGTAGTGCTTCTAGCCTCTGGAAAGAGCCTCCAAGCTGCTGGGATGGAGTATGGATTGGTTGGCTTGGAGATGGAGTAGAATGGGTGTAGGATTTGAGAGGTTTTGAGGGTTGGAGTGTAGAGAGAGAGAGATACAATGTAGGAGACTTAAACCAATTTTTCTAACCCTTCAAAAGGAAGCTGGAGGGCCTGGTTATATAGGCACAAGAGTGGGAAAAGGGGGGGAGATTCAAATTTAAGTTTCCCCCCCAAAAATTTCCCCCATCGGATACAGAATCTGGGGGGAAACAAAATGTATATTTGTGATGTACCAGGAGAGAGGAGCAAGGCCGGCTGGTTATTTAGGGTTTAGGTAGCCGGCTGGGCCTCGCCGTGGCCGGTCGGCCAAGGGTCAACAGGGTCAAGACTGATTAGTGGCCGGCCATGCCAAAAAGCTGGCCTCCCATGTGTGCACAAAACAACCATGTGGTCAAAAACTGGAGAAGGCGAAGCAGGAGAGAGAAAAGCCCATTTTTTAAAGAGGTTCAAAAGGGTCAGAGACAATTACTGGCTGGCCATATCCTATTGGTGGCCTCCCAGGTGTCTACACCACAAATATGGGGTTTAGGGCTGGAAAAAGTGGCCCAAGGGTGGTCAACATTGGCTTTCTAGTGAGAAAAACGGGCGACGGAGGGTCATGAAGGAATAAAACTGGTTGTCAGAATAATTACTGGCCTCCCACCCTTCTACAGCCTTCCTAACAATGAAAATAAGGCCTCCACCAAAAATGAACCAAAACCGATGCAAATTGAAGGTTCGAGGGCCGAAACACGCAGCCCGGGGCCCCGAAAATTGACTGTTAAGCACCGAAGGTGGCGTTTGACCACGAAGTTGGTCTTTCGAGCCTCAGTGTCCCTCAAGAGGGAGTGAATGAGATGTATGCCAAAAACCGGAGCAAACGGAGGTGGTTAAGCGGTCCTGAACCGAGGCACACGGCCGACGGCTCCAAAAATCGGGAACCGAGCTCCAAAATGGAAAAAATGGCCTACGACCACGAAGCGTAGCCTACGGCCACTGAGAGATGATCTATGAGACCTCTCCCTCCCCTCGGGAAGAGAAAATAGAGAAAATAGAGCCTGGTTCGCAAACCGAGACAAAGCATAAAAGAGTCCGGAGGTTCGGAGGCAAGGCTCGCAGCCGAGACTTTGAGACTTCTGAACGAGCACAATATGCAACATCACCAAGCGCTCAATCGGTGACGTCTGAGTCTTAAGGTCGGTCAAAAATGGAGTGTCTACACTCTCCCACCGGAATCAACTCAGACTTACGCAAGTTAACAAATAAACCAGACACCACCTCAAAACAAAAAAGAACACACCGCAAATACCCTAATTACTCCATTGTCGCATCACAAAAAACCAACGCATCATCCGCATACAATAAATGAGACACCCTCATAGCCGTCCCCAGACCAACTCCCACACAGAAACCCTCCAACAAACCCCCAGCTACCACTCTAGACACCAACCGGTTGAATGCCTCCATAACCAATATAAAGAGCAAAGGTGACAATGGGTCCCCCTGCCGAAGGCCCCTGTAAGTCGGAAAAAAGCCCATCGACGTGCCATTCACCAAAACTAACATCCGTACAATAGACACACAAAACTTTATCCACCGACACCACTTGTCCCCAAAACCCATTCGACCCATAACGTAAAAATCCCAACTGACATTGTCATACGCCTTCTCAATATCCAACTTACAAATCACGCCAGGTCGGCCTTGGTGAATTCTAGAGTCAACACATTCATTGGCCACCAAAACTGCATCCAAAATCAGTTGACCCCCTACAAATGCATTCTGAGACTCAAACACCACGTCCAACAAAACACCCTGCAATTGATTAGCTAACACCTTAGCCAACAATTTATACACACTTCCAAGCAAACTAATGGGCCTGAAATCCCGAATATCCTTAGTCCCCTGTTGCTTTGGCAACAAAGCTAAAAGGTGGCGTTGAAACTCTTTACAAACTGGCAAGTAACAAAAAATTCCTCAAACACTGCCAGCACATCCACCTTAATCACACTCCAACAATGTTGAAAGAATGCCATAGTAAAGCCATCCAGACCTGGGGGCCTTATCTCCGCACATAGCCTTCAAAGCCACCCAAATTTCCTCTTCCGTAAATGACTTCTCTAAATCCTCCCTACCCCCTTGCATAATAAAGTCAAACGGAAGTCCATCCAACCCTGGCTTCCTCTCCCCTTCCGGAGCCCGAAACAAATTCTGATAAAAACTAACAATACCTGCCCTAATCTCCTCAACAGAAGACATATCCGTTCCCTGAACTCGCAATCAGACGATCTGATTTGCTCGCCAATGACTATTTGCCATCCTATGAAAGAACTTTGTGTTCCGGTCACCATCCTTCAACCATAAGCATCTAGATTTCTGCCTGAAACACACCTTTTCCATTCGAGCCAATCGAACAAAATTCTGACGAGCTGCCTCTCTCCTAGCAGTCTCCATAACCGAAAGCCCATGAGCTACCTACTGATTATCAAAATCCTTTAGGACCCCTACCACCACTACTTTCTAAGCCTCCAATCAACCAAAGACCTCCTTATTCCACTATTTCATATCTAGTTTCAGCAATTTTAACTTATGAGCCAGCATACAACTGGGAGTCCCACTGACTTCATAGCTGCTTTACCACCCCAGGACCAGATCGACAAAACCTTCGAATTACAGCCACATATTCTCAAACCGAAATGGCATAGGACCACCACGTAACCCTCCACTGTCCAACAAAAGAGGCCAATGATCCGACACTGGACGAGCAAGCCGTAATTGGACAACCTTAGAAAAGTGTTCCTCCCAGTCACCACTTACCAAAAACCAATCAATTTCGGGATAGCTGCTGCTCATTCGACCAAGTATAACTACCCTCTTTGAGAGGTAGATCAATAAGATGCATCCTATCAATAAAAGAATAGAACAGCTGCATGGGCCCCGCCACCTTGCTACTCTCAACCTTCTCTGATGGCCACCTAACAACATTGAAGTCGCCCCCCACACACCAAGGTTCGGACCAACGAAATGCTACATTCTCCAATTCTAGCAAAAAATCATCCTAATCTGAATTTTGCACCGAGCCATAGACTCTAGTAAACACCCAACGAAAAGTATCTGCCATATACCGAAATAAGTAGGACACAGAGAAACCTCCCTCACTTCCTCACCCTCAATAACCACCACCCTCGTATCCCAATAAGGAAGTACCCCCCTGCCATACCTATGGCTAGTAAATAAGTTCACTCAACATGACACCCACCCAACTTTCTCACACCATCTCACACCCCATCACCTCCATTTTAGTCTCCTGCTTGCACACCACATCAGGTTTCGTACTACAGATAACTGACCGCACTACCACCTGCTTATTCCTATCATTCAAACCCCGCACATTCCAAGATAAGATTTTTAATCTCATGTCAATAGTAATGGTCCATCCCGACCTCGTCTTGTCCCACGCCCCTCTGTCTCCTTAACCCGGTCATATGTAATAGAACACTGTAAATTTTTAAGCACCCTGAATCCCTTTATAGCTTGCCACTGAAGCAGTGCCACCCTCTTGACTGGGCTGCCAAGACGCTTCAACTGCTGCAAACAACTGCATGGCTTCATCCTCATGACCTTCAAACGAAACTCCAAGAAGCCGACTGACCTCACTGATTCGAGTCAACACCCAGTCTGAGACAGCTCCTTTCGGAGGCCCAGCAGTGCGACCAACGTCAACATCACAGTCGGTTGCCCCCAAACAAGGACCCGCCATAGCCAGTAATTACATAGACATTTCATTGTCATGGCACCCAGTGTCTGTCGCACATCTATTAACCTACGAAAGACCCAAATTGGCCTCCCCATCTGTACGTCGAAACTCCACTTCATCAGGAACAAAATCAATTGACAACGGCGACACTTCATTCATCATCGGAACCTGGTTCGACGTAACTTGGAAAAAGACGATGCCTGTACCCGATTGCCAGATTCATTCGTGACATCGAAGACCTGACCTGGCGAATTCAAAGCCAAATCGCTATGCAATTTATGAAAAATATGGGCCTCATGAGTAGTGGGCCTAACTTGCCCAAGTGAACCCTCCCTTATAGACTCATTAGACCGTATATGAGACCCAGAAATCCCATTGGGCTTAACAAACTTAGGCCCACTATTCGCAGAGTTGCCCCCCTGGCCATGCAAACTATTGGGCCCAGGCCCAACTTGGGTCCTTACAGTAGAAGCCTAGTGTGCAAGCTTGGGTTGCTAGACCTGAAAAGGTCCAACCCTTCTATAAACTGGCCCTAAAATCTTCATCGTCCTGATTTCATGCCCCAAACTTCGTTGATCAGTTTTCCGAAAATCACGAGTAACCAGATTCGACCGTCGATGAGATCACGGCTCTGACGACTCTCACTGCTCTACCACCGGCCCCTCCTCCGACCAAATCGGCAAGTTGTACCTCTAATGACCCCAACCAATGCTGATTCTGGCCGAAGCACCAAGCTTCGATCCCCGAACTCGAATACGAACCCTCCCCAAGGACTTCATAGCCATCGTCGCAGCATCCACCTCAAAAAAACCACCATATCGATCGTCGATTGCCTGAAACACCTGGTCCCCTCGCAAATGGATTGAAAGGCCTAGGACCTGTATCCAAAAGCTTTGTTTATGTGTTCGGCCTATCCTCTCGCATACAACACCGCCGACGACCACCAATCCAGCAACAAAGATCTTCCATCCACTGCCTACCTACTTTGCAAAATCTGACTAGCCGCCGCCCTAGATAGAAAAGCGAAAAGAGCAAATTGGCCCCGATTAACGACACATGTACCCCACCATAAGTCCTCCAAGTCTGATTCGCCCATTTGGAAAGCCGCTGGAGCTCCATGCCCTGCTCCCCCAATTCCCTTACACGACCCACCAAGCAGGAATCCAAAAACGATACCCACTGATGCTCCGACCCTTGTCGCACCTCCACGTCGCAACCCCCAACCCCTGAGACAACCTGAGGCTGCCCTAATGGCCAAGGTTTGCAGCTGAAACCACGTGACTCGACCCCGAACTGAACCCACCCATTTTCTCCCCAAAAGCCTT
Organism: Camellia granthamiana; assembly: GCA_036172215.1. NCBI lineage: Eukaryota > Viridiplantae > Streptophyta > Magnoliopsida > Ericales > Theaceae > Camellia > Camellia granthamiana. The sequence continues at coordinate 42,369,193 of CM069916.1, forward strand.
CCAACACTAATGCCGCCCCATCCCACCCATCCCCAAAGGAGAACTGTGGAAGAAAAATCTGAGTTCGGCAATCACCCATCTGAACCATAACTTGAATTTCCGCCCCCACCTCCAACGGCTGAAGCCAACAAGCCACGCTACGCCGACCACCAGATACCCGCCCCAAGAACACCCCACCAACATCCTTCTGCGATGCCTTGCGCAAAAGGTCCGCCACCCACTTGATCTCAACCCCAACCAAAACGATGGCCCTGTGAAACCCTTGGCCTCACTCGACAATGTTAACCCACCATCTCCCGATTACATCAGCGCTGCCCTCAGTGAATTCAAAAGAACAGTCCCCCAAGAATATCAGTCGTCGTTGAATCCCTGGCGACTCCAACGCGAGCATTAGGGTTACTCTCAAGTTGTTATTTTTCATCATTCTCCTTTTGGTGAAAACAAATGGAAATATTTCATACTATATTGTGAATGATTTTGTTGGCAGGGTAAGGCATCTCTACGTTGCACCGTTATATTTAAAGTTACAATATTTTCCTTCTACAAATTTTTTTTTTTGGGAATGAGCTTGACCTTGGAATCATCCTTCAAATTAATGAACTAACCAAGATAACAAATAAAGGTTACTTAGAAAACATCTTGCACAATGCTTTAGATTAAATGAACTCACTGAATCATTAAAGACATATCTTACTTGTTACTGTATTGTAGAATTAACAAAATGATAACGTAGACTGAACCCAAATGTTGCAAGGTGGTTTTGCAACATTTTAGCAATGTTGTTAAAATTGGCAACAAAATGCAGACTTAAATTTGTTCTGATAAAAAATTATATGTATTACATCTTATGGAGATATTGCCTAGTTGCTGGTGCAATAACGCTAGCACAATGTTGGTTCTATAGAAATTTGTTTCCTTCTATTTCTCATCTGTAAACTCATCATCTCTCTTGCTGTCTTCATATCTTTAAGATTTTCTTTAGTTACTAAAAGATTACAAAATTAAGAATGTATCAATATGGATTTCCAAAATGAGTGAAACGGTAGACATATTGGTTTATGTAGATACATCTACATCTCCTAGGTTGCAAAGAATTAAAACTGGGCACATCACAATTCAAATAGCGTCATGCTTTATAATATGCGAAGGGAAATGTCATACAAACAAAATTTATATGCAAAAAATTCATACAGAACGATATGTCTCATTATATATATATATATATATATTCATTAGAAGTCAAAATGCTTCATTATTTTGATTCATAATTGCAAGAATTGCATTACCACACCATTCTTGTCTTAAATTTTGTATGATTCTATTTGAATATCAATTTCCATATGAGAATTACATGGATCTAGACCTCATGACAATACTTAACTACATAGACATACCACAAGAAGCCTTCAAATGAAGCATGACTTAGCAGAATATTCATATTGCAGTACAGCTAAGAAACGCAGAATATTCATATTGCAGTAGAGCTAAGAAACTCCGGTCAATCATGACAATCCATTTTTTGAAAACAAAAATTGCCTGGTCACTTAACCAAAAAAGAAAAAAAAGGAAAAAAACAAAAAACAAAAAACAAAACAAAACAAAAGAAGGAAAGAACAAGAACAAAGTCTCATTATCCAAAGATTTTGAAATTTTTTAAATCTAAAGGCCTAACTATTGAAAGAAAAACTTCCTAATTGAAAGGATCAACAAAACAGAAACTTCGTGTATATAGGCCCCTAATTGAAAAAAAAAAAATGAAATATAAAAAAATAAAATAAAAAACTTTTCCTTAAGGCAATGAAAATTCTTCTTATTCAAGAAATCCTAATAAAAATGGACAAATGCATCTTAACAATAATAAATATACAAGGGAAATGGAATTTAAATGAAAAACTTTATGATGTAAAAATATGATAAATATTTAAATTAATATTTAAATATTTCAAATTTGCTCTTTAAGATTTGGGTTGGCATGCCTCACATATTAAGGGATATGTATGTTGTGTTATTTTTTAGTTCACAGTTAATGAGGTACGTTAAAAGTAAAATGAACAAAATATATTGTACCAAAGGAGATGAATAATCAACATACAATTGGAACTATTGCCAGAGAAGATGAACAACGAAGAAACTAAAGAAATGATATGAAACAAAGATAATTTAAAATAGGACAGAGCAATAAACAGAACATGCTTAATTCCAAACGACAATTAGATACAGTGTATTGATACAGTGAACACACAATGACATACAATTTCCAAAAGACAGTTTTGATACAACAAACATCTTTTGATTTCCATGTGCTAGTTGATTAGGCAAGCAAGGTAAAAAAGATTCTTAATTCTAAGGCACATATATGGAAAATTTTTGAAACTGGAATTAAGAAAATAAATGAAAACACATGCACCAGATTATGATATTAAGGTAGCGTTTGGTAATGTTTACATTTTTTTGTTTATGTTTACAAAAATTTTATAAACTGGTTTTTTTTTATTTTTAAAAAAACATAAACTACAAATACGTTTGGTTTGAACAAAATGTTTGTAAAATTTTAAAAATATAAACTAAAAAATATGTTTGTTCAGATCTAAAATATTTATATTTATTTTTTTATTATTTATGACAATGGGATCATACACATTATAATGGAAAAAAATAAATTAATCAAAAAATAATAATTGGAAAAAAAAATTATTTGAAAAAAAAAATTGAATTGAAAAAAATTTATTTGAAAAAAAAATTAGTTGAAAAAGAAATTATTTGAAAAAAAAATAATTGAAAAAAAAATTTGTTAGTCAAATTTTTAAATTTCTGTTTAAAAACCAACGTAAACTCATTTTTTGAGTTTACGTTTTTTCCTCAAATTTACAAACTGAGACAACCATTTATAAACCAAAAAAGTTATCAAACAAGTTTTTATAACGGGTTTTTAAATTTTTGTAAATATAAACTGAAAACGAAATGATTACCAAACAGACCCCGAGACATTCATAACAACCTGGAAACTTCACTTGCTATCTAATATGTCAACAAAATCAATGGCCATAAACTCATCCTCAATCCAAAGTCTAATCTCAAGAGAATTGAAAATGCAAAAGGCCATTCACCTAAAGTGTGAACTTGGCATGCTACTAAGTTTCAAAAAGCACAAGTTGGACATATATGTTTCAGATAATTATTAAAAGAGATATCAATCTTACCAATTGGCAACTCCCAAAACTCTACAAATGAATAATACTGAGGGGAGGACATACACTTACGTTGAATAATTAGATTGACCTTCTCTCCCCTCCCATGGTGTTGAATGCTTTTGGCAATGGTGGACAAAATGGCCTAAAAGAATCAAACATAACGATTTTCCCGTAAACGATGTCAGTGGAACCATACCCTTATACTTCGCTGCATTATAAATGTTTAATCCAAAATATTGAAAACAAATGCAAATCATTATTTTAATAGCCAATTACCATCTTTCACATGAAATTCGACTCCCTTCTGTTGTTGTTGTAACCATAGCACCAGTATCCAGCCTCACTTGATACTTGACTGCATCAGAAACCAAAAAAATTCCTTGAATCGTTGTTCTAACAAGAATACTAACAGTTGAAAACTACAGCCTAAATAGGGCTGGCCTTGCACCATCATCCCGCCTCACTTGATACTTGACTGCATCAGAAACCAAAAAAATTGCTTGAATCGTTGTTCTAACAAGAATAATAGCAGTTGAAAACTGCAGCCTAAATAGGGCTGGCCTTGACTTTTTTAGGGCCCAAGGCAAACTCAAAAAATGAGGCCCAAATCATCATACATATTTTAATATTGAAATAAATTTTAAACATTTTCGATTGTTAACATTATTAGTTTATTCACACTTCCTGACGTAGTAGATTGAATTGTAAAATATGATAAACTTCAACTTTAAAAAAAAAATTCTAAAGACAATTATAATTGGTATAGTCAAATAATATTCTATAAATAATTCATGCATTTGGCAAACAACCATCCATTACTTTTAAATAATTCATGAATTTAATTGTTTAAAAAAATTAAAACTTCATTTTTAAACTACTAATACTATTATGTAGTATTTGGTTCATTGAAATGAAATGAAATTAAATAGAATGATCATTTCTTATTAGTCTTTTTGGACATTATGTTGGAGTGATTTTCATTTTATTTTATTTTTTAATTTCAATGAACCAAACATAACTTAAGATCAAAAATTATTTGGGGGGCCTATTTTTTAGGCAAAATTTGGGGACCCAAGGCGGCGGCCTTGCTCGCCGTGCCTCAGGGCCGACCCTGAGCCTAAACAACCTAAAAACATAGAACTTGTTATCAATGAAAATCATATGAATCAAATAATTAATAATAAACAAACAAGTTATATTACCGAGAACATAATCTAAATCACTGGTTTGGCCAATTTGTTCTCCCTTCTCCATCACTTTCTTAGTAATTCCACCATCCTTGCAAACATCTATACTGTGATCGATGAGATGAGATCCACTTCAAACTGAATAACACAATTGAGAGGGACACCATTTCTGCCTGTGGTTCATAACCAAAATCAGGGGCAGCGTGAACAATGCCATCTCCCCTTTCTTCATGGTATTGATTGCATGGTCCAATACCACTTGACCTAACCAACCAATCAATAAACCAATCAAGTTGACAAAACCCAAAAGTAACTCCATGAAAATAAAGCATCACAATGAAATACTTTTGGGTAGTCTTTAACACCATTGGTATAGTTTCTGAATATAAGTGCTCTAACTTTTATGAGAATTCACCCATTTTCAATGGGTTGTTTTGTGGGTATATAATGCTCATTTGTTGCTCACAACAATGGCTCTCATTGATTGCATTTATTTTGCATTGTTGAGCATAGATGGGGTTTTATTGGAAGCTTGAATATATATATGTGTGATTATGTTAATAATTTTTCAATTAGGGAAGTCCTCTAATTTTTTGGTCTGTATATTCAGGCATCTTGTCAAACAGATGGTGTGCCTAATTTGTGTATGCACTAATAGGCAACCATGAGAACAGAAGCATGCAAATCAGATATCAATATGTCCTTATATAGCAGAAAAAGGAGCAGAAAACCACTAAATTACATACCAGATTGTGGAGTTTGGGCTGTAATTTGTGAACCCAGAAACAACGAAGCTGAACTAAGATAGGAAGTGAAACAAAACAAAGAGTATATATATATGGTTTTGTGTACCGACTAATCGACTCTGTTTTCCAACCCACGTAGCTGCATAAGCAAACAAAGAGCACCACCTCGTCCAACTGATATTTTGCAGGTACCAATTTCAGCGCATCCCAGCACATGGACAAACTTCACCAAAAAAGAGGAATTTTTATTTTTTTTAATTTCATTCAAGAAAAGACCCCGTTTGAAGTTGATAATAAAAAAGATGAAACTAGCATCTCTCCTTCAACTTGAAAACAATCAATTTTTTCAACTTATTCAATCTATTTTTGCAGCATAAATGATATACAAAAATTGTACCAAACACTCTTGCGCATGTTCTTAAAAAAAAAAAAAACTATATAAGCAGATAGAATAAGCTAAACCAAATAAGGCCAATGTCTTCTGTGACAATCATCCATTGTAGGACTTTCAACTTGAGCTGCATAGTGTTCATAGGTTGGAAGTGCATTATGTGTTATTAAATAAATTGATTTACCTAAACTGAAGTTGATTTTATGCTTTTTGTTAAGATAAATAAATTTTTTCTAAAAACAAATAACATAAACAAGTAAATTTTTCTACTGCATTACTGACCTAAATTTTCAGTTCCTGCAAAACCTGGCACCTTCAGAATTCTATTTTGGTTGCTTTCAGCTACAGATGGGTTTTAAGTGAATATATTTGTATTCATATTTTCAACAAGTCTAATGGTTATACTTTGGTTGACAAATACCATCAGAAAGATTTCATGAATTACCTGTGTTTGAACTCACTTCACATTGTGAACTTTCACAAGTATCAACTTTGTCATGATTGATATAAACCTTGTGAACTTTCACGAGTATCAACTTTGTCATGATTGATATGAACCTTGAAACCTACCAAGAGAAACTTAGCATGAAGGGAACCATATGAAACCATAGCAAAAATAACCATTCAAAGTTCTATATGACAAGAATAGGCAAGTTAATTCGTTTGGAATGTCTTGATATGAAGGAATAAAATAAAATAAACCAATTTCATTGGCAATAAATGTCATAAGCACATGAACATAATAAGCTTTCTCTTATAGGCATATTGTATACATATTAACAAATATTGCTTTAACACACAAACGTACAAATCCAATACCAACATCTGCAAACAAAAGAAATTGAAGATCATGATGTGTAATCATCTAATGTATAAACAAAACAAAAGGTTTGTCATAATGTATTACCAGGTGGTGCAATTTGCACTACAAGAAAAAGCATTTTTGGCTACTAAATTTTTAGTCGCCAAAAGTCCGCTTTTAGTCGCCGAAAGTCGAGTTTTTACTTTCAGCGACTAATCTTTTTAGTCGCCCCTTTTGTCGCGTATATATGGTCGCCGGAGGTATTGGCGACTAAAATTTTTTTAGTCGGCAAAAAATAGCTCTTTAGCGACCAACTTTTTAGTCGCCAATAGTGATTTACACTTTTTTAAATCACACATTTAGCGACTAATATTTTAGTCGCCAATAGTCCATGAATCGCCGACTAAACCGTTTAGTCGCCAAAGGTCCTTTCGTGAAAAAAAAAAAAAAACCAGTTTCTTTGCTTTTTCTGAGATTTGAACCGCCAACCTCTCCCACATTCGAACCGCCAACACCTTTAGCAACACACTCCCTCCACTATGCCACTTCAACATCACATGAATAAATATGCAATATATATTATTTATATAGTATATTGACCGGTATTAATACAAAACTATATATATGAATATAATTATTTTTATTCAAATATAATTTATGTAAAAAATAAATTATTTATTAAAAAAAAATTTAGGCCACTTTTGGCGACTAAATCCGTTATTTAGTCACCAATTCTATTATTTTGGGCTACTAATTAATTTTTTTGTCGCTAAAAAAATAAGTTCAAATTAAAAATAAGCAGTTTTCGCTACTAAATCTATTTTTAGTCGCCAAAAAGTCCCCTTTTGGCTACTAAACTTAATTTTAGTCGGCAATTCACTGTTTTTAGCTACTAATTTTTTTTTTTGTAGCCAAAAACCTTCATTTTCAGCGACTAATCTGTGTTTAGTCGGCAAAACACCTATAATCGGCGATCAAAATGTTTTTTAGTCGCCAAAACCATCACTTTTGGCTACTAAATTATTTTTGTCGCCAAAAACCGTCACTTTTGGCTACCAAACGTTTTTTAGTCGCTAAAACCCCTACATTCGGCGACTAAACTGCCTTTTAGTCGCTAAAACCCTGGTATTCAGCGACCAAACTCTTTTAGTCGCCAAAAGTGTTCAATTTTGGCGACGAATTCCATTTTAGTCGCCAGATGTACTACTTTCAGCGACGAAAAATGAATTTTTAGTCGCCAAAAACGCTTTTTCTTGTAGTGTTGGGAGTCTTCTGTTTAGGAGCTTATCTATGTACATGGTGAATAAAAAATCGTAGACGTTGAATATATAGGATTGATGATTTTGTACAATCGATTCACCACCACAGAATATTGGACATTGCATGTAGATGTATTCAATTGGGTCCTCATCCAGTGCAGCAGTAGAATGTCGTCCCAACTATTTCTCTACAAATGATGCACCGACTGAATGAAATTCCTAGGAGTAAGACTTGGAGGGTGTGGGATTGCCCTCACTCAATGTAGTTGAGGGAATAGACAAATTGAACTGCTTTGGCAGGTTCGAGCTTCTTCCAAAGAACAGTATTGGGTTCTAGAAATTTTTGTTGAACCAAAAGAGAACCAGAAAAATAGATCTTTTCTTCCTGAGTTGTAATAAAGGATTAGCATGGGTGAGTTGTAATAGAAAAGCTCTGGAAAATATGCAAGCAGCAAGAGCACCGATCTTGGAAATTTCTAGGAGTGGTGAAATTTGTCGTCTTCTTCTATTGTGTATGTGGATGATTTTGAAGCCCCACGTGTGTAGCCCAAAATCTGCAAGGAAAGAGTAAGAAACCAAGCAAACAGGAGCGTTATGTCACTGCAAACAGCAGCGTTATATCACTCTTACACACTTTTAATATAAGTTGTAGATATAGATGAATGCATACCTCTGCACTTGCTGCATGACAACACAAATGCCATTTTTTTAGCTCTAGGTTATAGGGTTGGAGTTTAAAAAAATAAAAAAATAAAATAAAATTGATATAATTGATGACATGGAATTATAAATCCTTCACATGCTAAGAATAGCATTCTTATCAGGAATAGAATTGCTAATCTAATTTAATGAAATTAAATGTGAAAATACTACTTTGTTATCACTTTATTTTATTTATTTATTTATTTATAAATATATATATATATTTTTTGATGAATCTCGCTGATGACAATTTTTAATGTTAATAAATTTATAATTTCAATACACATTTTATGTATCTCAAAATAGTTTCATACATTGTAATGCAATACTTACTCAAATTTTCAATACTAAAAATAGTCCAAAGCATTTCCCTTTTTTAATATTTTTGTTTATTTATTTATGTAGGTACCCTAATCAACTTGTCTGAACCAGATTAAGTTATTATAGTTTAAACAAACCTTTCAAAATAGAATTTATTCTCTACAATTCATAACCTCAAAAAAATTTATTAATGAAAAGAATCAAACTTGAAACTTGAAAGAAACAGACCTTTAAATCTCAAGCCACATCAAAAAAAATTTACTAATGAGAGGAGTGAAACCTAAAACCTAAAGATGCAGACCTCCAAATCACAAATCCTGTCAAAAATATTTACTAACGAGAGGAGTCAAACGACAGTTAAAAAGAAGCATACTTCCAAAACTCATGCCTGATCCGTGAAACCTTGGGTTTTGATTCAAACTTTGTAATTAATCACTTTTGAGTGAAGCCCATCTTGGCACTGATAAAGGTGGGCTGACGCATTGCTTTGTCACTTTGCTCAACATGGCTCTATTTTGCTGACCATAGTCCTTATATACCACTCATTGGTATGTTCAGTTGGGAGGTTCAAAAGTTGAAGTAATCTTAAAAAAATAAAATAAAATAATAAAATTAAATATCACATTTAAATTATAATTTTTTTTTTCTCTCATAAATATTAAAAAATTTAACTTGAACAAAAAATTTTAACCCATGCTCATAGTCAAAAAAAAAAAATTAGAGAGTCAACTCATTTCTCCAGCAAAGACATACTAAACAAAAAATGCTACAATTATTGACTGAACCAATGCATCTCCGTCACATGTCATTCTACAGTGATCCATCAAATCAACTAGTGGCATATTTTGTAAGCACGAATAATTTGAAAATCATAAAAAAAAAAAAAACAGATAGTGAGACTATCTAATCAAAAACTATTAAGCAATGAACCATATGTTAACAAAATCTCACACTTCCTATCCAATTATTACTAATATTAGTAACCACCGTCTCAGCAATGCCATTCATGCCCTCTTTTTTTAGTCCAACAGAAATTGATCACACCAGCAACTCAAAACAACAAAATCAACGAAACGACCAGCAATTATCAAACACGATTAACCAGTGGGAGTTTTCTGAATTAGCTAACCTTCCAATGCAAGAACATTCTTCAAGACAATCATCTCCCCATCAATCAAGCAAGATCAACTAATTCTCCTAACCCTCACTATGAATCTTTAACATCTTCAAAAAAAGAATTCGGTATCTCCTGAGGAAAGGACAATGTTGAGACACATTTGAACTGTTCCAAGTTATTAAATTTCAATTAGATAGCCTTTTTTAAAGATGACCATTCACTACAATGCCAATAACAAGTTCAGAAACATGTATATACCTCATCCTGCTTGTATTTATTTCTTGATGCAACCAAAGAACCTCCCCTTTTACTTATTGCAAATCATGTATGATAAGAACACATTCCTTTAGGTCAGCGGGTTTGTAGCTAGAGAAATCTTGCAGGGCCGAACTCTGTAAAAGGACATAAGATTAATTTACAGCTTGCTAATCAAGAGCTTAATCATGAGCCTGAGACTTAAAGCATTCAAAAGTAGGCTCTTACCTAAGGATGTAACTTTGGTTGGATTGTAAACCGTGAAAGAAATACTACAGATGCAGCCACCAAAGAAGGCAAGAGTATCACACAGTCATTCTCCAACAAGCTTAACTCTGCTAGGTAATAACCCAAGAACTCCGACTTCAAATTGGGAACCTGCATAAGAACAAGAACATTAATAAGTACCCAACAAGTCAATAACAAAAATCAGCAAGCAAAATAGCAGCACGTGCACACACGCACACACACAATAGAGAGAGTTGAGCTTACTTGGTAATCTTTTTGAGCAACAACAGTGACTCTTCTGCACACAAAAAAAATAAAATAAATAAATAAATAATAAATAAATAAACAACAAGCAAGAAGGCAACATTAATTAGGTAATTGAAATGCAAGATCACCGATGAAAAGAAAGATTGTATGTTGACAATGCAGTAATACCCTAAAAATGTCATAATTGTGGGACCGCCCACTTCAAACTTGAGATGTTTGAGTATGTCGGTTAGGTAACAAAATTCATCCACAGGTGGATGGTTGATCTTCTCATACTTTTAGCTCATCAAGATTGAACAAGGAAATTTAAGTACCAATCATCCAAATTGATTATCTTTACAAAAACATCAAGCAATTTAAGAGGTCAGAGAGCTTAGATGCGATGAGCATTGAAGAAAAACCGAGCAACTGGAGTTTCTGCCTGTTTAGATAATTCGTTGACAAAAATCTATCAATGTAAGAGATAGATAGATGCAGAGTATCAGAGTGAAGCTCGTATTCCTCTACAACCTCCACCAACCAATCCACCAAAATTGCCCTCATGTTAGGGCTCACATCCTTCTGGGCCATCTCAATGTAATCTGGCAATGGTCTCCTCTTCGCCTCCTCCTAAATAAGCAATCAAAACCCTTTAATTTATACATGAAATGAGCTATCAAAACCCATAATTAAATGAGCAATCAAATTGAACATATTGTTGGCATTGACACTACTAAACCAAATCAAAACGCAACCATCTACAATAAAACCAAAACGAAATTTCTGATTTCGAATCAATGTCCTAATGATACTCGTATATCTCAGATACATTAGCAGCACAGATTTGGGGATCTTCCGTTTCGAATCCATGTCCTGATACTCGTATATCTCGGATACATTAGTAATTGCATTAAACATTGGATCACCAGGGCAAATTGTGATGTGGTTAACCGAAAATATAATTGGAAATTTTGATTTGAATTAAAATCAAATATTTTTATGAATGATTTTATCAATTAGAGATTGATTTCATCAAATTTAATATGTGAGAAAATTTTAAAATTTATTATAGACTCGCTATTTTTTACTAGGATTAGAATTATTTTAAATTTAAATTTGAGCTTAAAATAATTTAACGAACTTGTGAGTTCATAAAGCGTTAAAAAATCATTACAAATCCAATTGGTATATCTAAAGAGAGGTTTTTTTTTTTTTTTTTTCCTTTTTTGAGAGACGATGTGAGGTGAGTTCTTAATTATTTTAAAACAATTTTGATTGTGGCAAAATTTGGATTCCATTATGCGAAGTTTGGATTGTATTGTATAATGAGTCAATCAGTTAAAAATGGGGAACGTGTGTACATCACCATTAATTAATTTGGATTGTATTGAATTTTTTTTTTTCTAGATGTTAATTTGTATTGGTACTTTGGATTGAACAGTATGTTATCTTTGCTCCATTGGTATGTATTGTTGCAAAAGCAACTGTTGGGAATTGTGCTTTAAAGCTATTAATTTGTATTGGTACTTCAGATTGAACAGTATGTTATCTTTGCTTCACTGGTATGTATTAGTCTTGTTTGGTAGAGCTGTGGGAAAGTGCTTATAACTTATGCTTAAATAGCTTATAGTTTATAAGTATGAACATAAGTTGATTTCTGACTTATAAATTAAGCATCTCCTGCCCCACTCAAAGAATAAGTTGATTTCTGACTTCCAAAAAGTTATAAGCTATAAGCTAAACCAAACACATCAAAATAGCTTAAATTAAGCTGAAAGCTGAAATAAGCAGCTTTTAAGCTGCACCAAACAGGCACATTGTTGCAAAAGCAAATTATGGGAATTGAGCTGGTCTATTTTTTCAGTTTTATATGATGAAAAATATAGATATATATATATAAATGTGGCGTTTTTTGAAAAAATACTACTAAATGACGTCATTGTGACATCATACGTTAGTTTGTGACGATGACTGGTGAGACGGGCATCAAATATTTTGCGGCATTTTAAGAAACGCCATCTAATTTTTTTAGCGACGTTTTTTAAACTTTGTAAAGCTATTGCGGCTGCCGTATCAGCGACCAAAATATTACACGTCGCTGTTAGTTTTTATGGCATTTTTCAAGCTTTTAGCGACTTTATTAAAAGTCAAATTTCCTGTAGTGTTAGTTACAGATTATTATGATGTTTGGTTATAGGCTATTGTAGTAATGGAGTCAGTAAATTATCAAATCAAAATTAGTTATATTTAATTATTGTAGTATTTAATTATGTGATGTTGGTATTCAGTTGTAGTCCAAAACATTGATTATTATGAACTAATGTGGCTATAATAATGGCTTAGATTTGTTTTTAAATCTAACGAATAAAAATAAAAATGCATGCACTTTTTTCAAAGTATAATTTAGGATAAAATTCATTTCATCCCCTTTGCATTTAACCTTGAAGCCCCCAATATTTTAAAAATAGGTCTCAAAACACTCTACTCCTCATGTTTTAAAAATAATAAATGATCCCTCAAACAGTTTTGACCCGCACTATTAATAATTTTGTCAAAATTTATGAAATTTGTATCACCCATGCCTAAATTGAGAGTTGACGCGAAATAAATTAATAAATAATAATAATAATAATAATTGAAGTCATAAAATATAAAATGAGTGCATTTATATAAAAATATATATATATATATTTTTTTTTGAAAAAAACAAAAGATTTTGAGGCACGGGAACATGTGAGGTGGAGTTATTCTGAACAAAAGAAGATGCTCCTTTATTTAGGTGGTGACAAATCCACTGTATAATTTATAAATACAGAGGAGAGAGAAAGACTTCTAAGGTAAATAGAACAATTTTACAATCATGCAATGTTATATATATACCATTTATAATATTTAGCATCAACACCTCTCATTGAGGTGAATTTTCATGTTCCAATACAAAACTCAACATATGCACATCAAGTAGGATAAAATCATATAGCTACATAACAAATAACGGGTTGCCACTACGAAAATGGTTAGTCGTTCTAGAAATCCTTTTAGACCTCTCATTAGAAATCACGTTGATCAGGTGCATTTCCAATGAGATTTCTAAGAAAATTTCTAGACCCCAACACAACATCCTTGAGACTCAACCCCATACCCACATAAACATATAACATCTTAGCACATAAGCATGTTATCACATAGAAACGTTGCTTATAATCCCGAGGTAAACCCAACTATGGTCAAAACCACTTCCCACGAGCTAAGATATTCAAACCCGGTCCGCTCTAATACCAAGTTGTCACGCCCTAAATTTTATTGCTCGGATAACATTACCAATGTTCATTAATTAAGTTCATTTACAAATGACAATTCATCTTTTAATGAAATGATAAATAATTAAATATACATGTTCCCTCTCGTGATACAATAAAGATATTTACATACAAATAAAATGAATGCCCTGAGGCTTACAATAAAAGAGAAGACACTACTCTTTACCAAAAAAAAAATAGCACTCAGCCAAACAAACAAATGAAGTAGTACAATCCATCACTACATTACACTTATAAAATGGTAAAACCGATTGTTTGATCTTCAAATCCGAAAAGCATTCCCTGTACACATGTACAGGCAGGAGGTGAGCAACCATTAACTCACCAAACAATCTCATATTAAAACATTAGAAGATATGCGGTTACAAAGATACTCATATATATACGTGAAATCATATCATGTCAAAACCATATGATTCTATTACATAAACTCTTAAATTCAATTTATTTAATTTACCACAACTAGTTAACTTAAATAAATAAGCATGCCTCAAATGCAGCATAACATCCTTTTCAATTCATTCAATTACCCATTTGTCAATTGAATCAAATAATTAAACAATTCATAGTGACATCTAACAAAGCATTAAATTCATTTTATACAGTCTTATGAGATGAATGCATATGCCATGTCATGCTCAAAATATTTTTCTCATCTTTTGAAAATCTTATGCACAATGCCAATTTGAAAATACATTAATCCAACAATTTCAATAAAATTCTAAGGTGATAAATACGACTCAGGTAATCCCTAAGCTGGTGTTTGCAAGTAGGCATATCAAGCACTACCAAATCCCCACTTTGCTGGTCTCTCACCGAAAGGGCAGTGGTACCTCCTCTGCGCGTGTTTTCGGTCTTTCACCCTAGATACTCAAACCAACTTAACCAACATCAAATTACACCCCATATCCGGACTTACCAACGTATTTACCAAAACAAATCAAAATGATCCTATTACACAAAAAAACAATTCCTTTCTCAAAACAATAGTTTTCAATTTCAATTCGAAATCCATGATAACAATGAAATGGAATGACAATACAATATGTAACAATGCATTAGACTAGTTCCAATTTCAAATCCACCACACAATGCTCCATTGTGATCAAATTCCATATCTCTATCAATGTAATACCATAATACAATTTCAAGAGATAATACAACAATATCCATATTCATATAGTCTCCACATGTTAATCAACATTCCCAATTTAGTCATTTCAAGACAAATCTGTAACATATTATATATCAAACTTCCAAAGTTCTAACATTTTTCATCCTTCAAAGAAATCCCTTATTTAAATGCAACATGGTAAATTTTCACCGATAGCCAAAATAGTTATCTATAATATATTAATTAAAAGATAACAACATGGATATACAATCCAACATATAACCATAACCTGGAATCCCCCATGATGCCCAACATTGAGAAACAACCCATATCCCACATTTTAAAGACAACTTTTCAAGACTTATATAACTTTTCGTTAAACTCAACATTTCAAAGGAGTAACTAATACTCAATATTCCAAAAGTTTCATAAGTGTTTTCTGAATCAAGTCCTCAATTTTGAAAACCAAACAAAGTCTTTTCTCAATAATTTGACAACTCCCAAAACATTGCCATTTAGGATTTTTCACAAATTGGGGTTTTCTCACTTTCAAATATCCACGTGTAATTTTATATATAAAAATGCCTTAAATAACAAGATTATACGTAAACAACTCCCAATTTAATCAAACTCTCAATTTACACTTCAAACATCTCATATATGAATTTGATATTCAAAAATAACATATTAGCATAAACCAAATATTAAAACTATTTATCAATTCCCAATTGTTTTGACTCACACAAAACCTTCAATCAATTTTTGTTTCACCTCAACCAAGATAACCAATATGATTTTTTTGCGAAATCACATACTTACTAAATATTACCATTTCCATTCTATTATATCAAAAGTCATGGTATAATCTCAATAACACACTTTTAACCATAACGGATATAACCTTTTAACCAAAACTAATTTAATCTACTAAATTAGTAAGCTTATTATATTAAAAAAAAATTCAAATTTATAATACTAAACCTAACTTCACATGCCTCATCCCTCAAACATAACCATATTTCAAGCCAAGCTACTTAAAGAGTTAATATTTTTCCCAAATTCCCTACCAATAACAATTTCACAACTTTTTCTAAAATTACCTAATCAACATGATATTTACATCAAAAGTTATGAAATATGCCCAAGAGTAATATTTTCAAGGTTATGAGTTTAAAAGTCCACACTTCACATTTTTCATTTTCACAAAAAAAAAAAATAAATAAATAAATAAAAATAAAAAATGAACCCAACTTAATCATCAACATATCACCTTCCATAAAGTTTCATAAATGTAATACTTTTAAAGTTTTTAATCCCAAAACAACTCTATAATCCCAACTTAACAATTTACACAATATTCCTCAATATCAATTTATTTTTCTCAAAAATAAATTCCAAAATCAAAGATAAAAAAAAAAATATTTCAACTTTATATTTTTCAAAATAAATCATCTAATCATAATATGATGTAAATACAATCATACAACCTTTAAATTTTTTTTTCAGATTTTTTTTTCCAAAATTAACAACACAAAATGATTTTTTCCAAAATCAATCTCAAAATGCCAACATTCTTAACATTTCAACATAATTTTTCTTCCAAAAATTACCAAACAAAATTCTAAAAATTATATATATATGCAATACCTCTTAAAATGACATATTTTTTCAAAATAATCCTAACATAGCTTTAAAATAAAAATATGAAGAAAGTCCCCACCTCAAATATGAAGAAAAGCAAATCCGAAAATGCAAATATTGCCCGATCATGAATCCGAGACCACCATTGCGAAGATCACGACAAGCTCTCCAACTTTTATTTACAACACTTTTACAAAATCTCACTCTAAAGACTCCCATTTGAAACTCAAATGTTGAGCCAACAATGGAAGCCAAAAAGAGAGAGAGAGCGAGAGAGAGAGCGCCGGACAGAGGAGGGAGAGAGAGACACAGCTCTCTGCTCCAAAAGAAGATGAAAAGAAAGAAAGGAAAGGATGGGCAAGGCAAACAAAAAAAAAAAAGGGGCAGCCCACGTGGATTCCCTTTTCAAGGGTTGATTTTCAAAAAAAAAAAATACAATATAATTTTTATAATAATATCTTAAAATTTTAGAATATAAATTATAAAATGATATAATTTTTTTATCACAAAATATAATATTTTTATATACCATAAAATATAATATTTTGCTCACCACGAAATATATACCCATTTTATTCACTACAAAAATATATAATTTTTCACCATATATGGTACACACCATAAAATCAACTATCAAATAGTTATTATAATCCTATATAATAAATAATAACAACTCTCAAGGTGGTTACTACCAATCACCTAATTAAAAAGAACCAAACAGTTAAACATGAGTTATTAAACAAACTTAATTTAAATTAAATCTAAATCATGAGTCTCACCCATAAGCTAAACATGGTCTAATTATACACCAAAATAGACCCAACAGTTTATCTCAGATCATGCTCTAAACACCCAAAACTCAATTTAAAATTCTGCTATAAATTAAACTGAACACCAATCAGTCCGCAAATTTTTATAAAATAAATTCTAATCAATTAATTTCTGAAATTTTTATCCAACATGCTAGACTCTCATAAGAACACCATAATAAAAAATTTCATAATTTCTGAGATCGAAAATTATTATTTAAAAAAAAAACTATTACAAAATTGAACCACATGACTTTACATAACACTCCAATCCAAATATTACTCAATTAATTTATGCACTGACTATTTCAAAAAACATTTTGGGCTATCACAGCCACCAAAGAAGGCAAGAGTATCACACAGTGATCACTACAAGAAAAATCATTTTTGGCGACTAAATTTTTAGTCACCAAAAGTCCGCTTTTAGTCGCCGAAAGTGGAGTTTTAACTTTCAGCGACTAATTTTTTTAGTCGCCCCTTTTGTCGCGCATATGTGGTCGCGAGAGGTATCGGCGACTAAACTTTTTTTAGTCGGCAAAAAAGAGCTCTTTAGCGACCAACTGTTTAGTTGCCATCGGTGCTTTACACTTTTTAAAATCACACATTTAGCGACTAATATTTTAGTCGCCAATAGTCCATGAATCGCCGACTAAACTATTTTGTCGCCCAAAATAACACTTTCGGCGACTAAAAGTTTAGTCGCCAAAGGTCCTTCCGTAAAAAAAAAAAAAAAACAAATTCTTTGGTTTTTTTGAGATTCGAACCGTGAACCATTCCAGCTGCCAACACCTTTACCAACACACTCCCTCCACTATGCCACTTGAACATCACATGACTATATATGCAATATATATTATTTATATACTATTTTGACCGGTATTCATACAAAACCATATATGTAAATATAATTATTTTTATTGAATATAATTTATGTAAAAAATAAATTATTTATTCAAAAAAAATGTAGGCCACTTTTGGCGACTAAATCAATTATTTAGTCGCCAATTCTATGATTTTTGGGCTACTAATTAATTTGTTCTCGCTAAAAAAATATGTTCAAATTAAAAATAGCACTTTTGGCGACTAAATCTGTTTTTAGTCGCCAAAAACGTCCCGTTTTGGCTACTAACCTGAATTTTAGTCGCCAATTCACTGTTTTTAGCTACTAATTTTTTTTTGTAGCCAAAAACCTTCATTTTCAGCGACTAATCTTTTTTTAGTCGGCAAAACACCTATAATCGGCGACTAAAATGGTTTTTAGTCGCCAAAACCATCACTTTTGGCTACTAAATTATTTTCGTCGCCAAAAACCGTCGCTTTTGGCTACCAAACAACCTTTAGTCGGTAAAACTGCTACATTCGGCGACCAACAAACAGTTTAGTCGCTAAAACCCTGGTATTCGGCGACTAATTCATTTTAGTCGGCAAAAGTCTTCATTTTTGGCGACAAAATCCAGTTTAGTCGCCATTTGGGCAACTTTCAGCGACGAAATTCTGAATTTTAGTCGCCATTTGTGCTTTTTGTTGTAGTGCATTCTCCAACAAGCTTAACTCTGCGAGGTAATAACCCAAGAACTCCAACTTCAAATTGGGAATCTGCATAAGAACAAGAACATTAATAAGTACCCAACAAGTCAAATAAAAAAAAAAATCAGCAAGCAAAATAGGCAGCACGTGCACACATGCATACACACAATAGAGAGAGTTGAGCTTACTTGGTAATCTTCTGGAGCAACAATAGTGACTTTTCTGCAAAAAAAAAATTAAAAAAAATTAAAAAATTAAAAAATCAACAAGCAAGAAAGCAACTTTAATTAGGCAGTTGAATCGCAAGATCACCGATGAAAAGAAATATTGTATGTTGACAATGCTGTAATACCCTAAAAATGTCATAATTGTGGGACCGCCCACTTCAAACTTGAGATGTTTGAATATGTCAGCCTCCATTTTTACCACCTCTTTCTTTGTGTATGCGTTGTCGGTTAGCTAACAAAATTCATCCACAGGTGGATGGTTGATCTTCTCATACTTTCAGCTCATCAAGATTGAACAAGGAAATTTAAGTACCAATCATCCAAATTCATTGTCTTTACAAAAACATCAAGCAGTTTAAGAGGTCAGAGAGCTTACGATGCGATGAGCATTGAAGAAAAACCGAGCAACTGGAGTTTCTTCCTGTTGAGATCATTCGTTGACAAAAATCTATCAATGTAAGAGATAGATAGATGTAGAGTATCAGAGTGAAGCTCGTATTCCTCCGCAACCTTCACTAACCAATCCACCAAAATTGCCCTCATGTTAGGGCTCACATCCTTTTGGGCCATTTCAACGTAATCTGGCAATGGTCTCCTCTTCGCAGCACAGATTTGATGTGGATCACCAGGATAGATTGTGATGTGGTTAATCGAAAATGTAATTGGAAATTTTGATTTAAATTAAAATCAAATATTTTTATGAATGATTTTATTAATTAGAGATTGATTTCATCAGATTTAATTTGTGAGAAAATTTTTAAATTTTATTATAGACTCGCTATTTTTTATTAGGATGAGAATTATTTTAAATTTAAATTTGGACTTAAAAAATTTTAATGAACTTGCGAGTTGATAAAGCGTTACAAAATCATTACAAATCCAATTGGTATTTCCAAAGAGAGGTTTTTTTTTTTTTGTTTTTTTTTTTAATTTTTTTGAGAGACGATGTGAGGTGAGTTCTTAATTATTTTAAAACAATTTTGATTGTGGCAAAATTTGGATTCCATTATGCGAAGTTTGGATTGTATTGTATAATGAGTCAATCAGCTAAAAATGGGGAACGTGTGTATATCACCATTAATTAATTTGGATTGTATTGTATAATAATATCACCATTAATTAATTGAGTTTTTTTTTTTTTTTTTTTTTTTTTTTTTGGAAGTGATTGCAAGTTGGAAAGGTTACAGATATTGAAATCTGTGACAGTGCTGCTCAAATTGTTGAGGGTCCTGTTATGGTTAGGGTTGCACACCATATGCAACCAACACAAAAGGTATAAACAGGAGGTGTAAACATAAAACAGGAGGTGTAAGTGTGCAACTTACACAAAAGGTGTAAGTTGCACACTTAAGAAAAGTCCAATTGTTGATTACACAATGTACATTTTAAAAATAGATTTACTTTGTGAGAATAATGGCCTATTTTAGAAAATGAGTTAAAAGTCACTTCTGAATTTTTAATCTATTTTTCTCTTTCATAAAAAAGTTTAAAAACGTGAAAAAAAATAATTTTTAATCATCTTTTCAAAACACCCCAATGTTGAATGTTGCAAAATGCGCAAGCCATTTTTAACATTAATTAATCAATAATATTATAAATTTACCTTTATCAATTTCAAATTTATTTTTAAAAAAAAATTTAATAGCTCAGATTCATTTCATATGTAGACTTTATAATTCGTCATTGAATAATGTTATTTGTACTAGTTAATATACTAACTAATATATTAACCGATGATGTGACATAATTTTAAATGTTTTGGATATTTATGATTTGTATAATAGGTGAGGTCAGTAATAATGACATAACATTAGTTGGTATGTTTATAATTGGTGCATGTAGTACCACCGTTCATCAATTCAATTTTTAATATCAAAATACATTCAGAGTAAATTCGAAATTTGTAAAGATGAATGTCTTACATTTTTCTTAATTAATTTTAAGAGGGAAGTGAAACCCAATCCAATAGCAGTGGTGATTCTGCTATCAATTGAAAACTTATGCTTCCATTGACTTAGGCTTAAAGTAAAGAACACTACTTTATTGGTCCAATAATTCACTGAATATACATTAAACATGGTACTAATCAAAATATTTATTGATAACTAAATGGGCTAATGACCCATTGTGTTTTCATTGGGGGCGAATCGTCACTCCAATCTATTCACCAATTGGATCATGTTATTTGAGATTGTGAAGTCTATAACAAGTTTTATTTTAAAAATATAGTTTTGTCCATTTTTATAAATTTTGATGTATAAATAGGTCATAAAAAAATTAAATCGATCTAATAATTGTAGTATAATATTTTATTGTTTTATTATATACTTAAAACTATATATGTCATCTATTTTTTTTTATAAATAAATATGATTTAATTACAGATAAATTTTTTGAATTAGACTGAAGTCTTCTCCTTTAATATGAAAAAAGAAATGCCAAAATAGGAAGAGGTATTTTTATACATTTCTAAATATGTTAGATGATATTTAATTCATTGAAATGAGAATGGAATGGGATGATGGTATTTAATAGGAACAGATATTTTTACGCATTTCTAAATATGTTAGATGGTATTTAATTCATTGAAATGAGATTGGAATGATGTAGAATGAATGAACCATACTATGTTATATATTTTCAATCAATTTTACACATTTAAATTTTTCTTCTTTTCTGTTTATTGACACTAGCATATCACCCGTGCTATGCACGGATTGTGTTTACAATTATCTATATATGTTAATTGTGATTTTTAAATTTTTTTTTTTAAATGTCTTCTTTTTTCCCCTTTTTATATTATATTAAAGTTTAATATTTTGATAATAATCATATGTGTTGGACTTTTCAAGAATTTTTTTTTATGTTTGTTCTTTAATGCATTAAAGTGTTATTATGAGGGATAATAATCATATGTGTTGAGACTTTTCAAAAAATTCATACGTGTTGGATTTGAAAGAATTTTTTTTATACTTGTTCTTAATGCATTAAAGTGTTATTATGAGGATAAGACTTGGGAGTTGGGAGAAGTTAATAAATATTAAGATTTTTTTTTTTTTAAATCAAAAAATCAAGAAATTTAGATTGGGAGATTGGAGCTCCCACAAGACTTGGGGTTAAAAACCCCCTTTTGCTTAATATAGAGTATAGATTAATGACTACCACTTGGATTGTCATTATAGATTTCCTAAATTAAAATGCCAATTATTTAACAGTTACCAAGTGAGATTCCCTTGCTGATATGATAATAAATTAGATTAAAGCCAACATTTTATTTACAATATTGATGCCTCCCACCTGCCTGCCCTGCTTCTCCTTCTCTTTTAGTTTCATTTCTTTAAATATTTTTTTCCAAAAAAAAAAAATTGATAATAATAATCCATATTATCATTATTTTCAAATAGAAAATGTTAATGACCGTTGAATGGCATTCATTATTAGTTTTGCTTTATGTGTAAAAAAAACAAAAGTATATAAAAAAACTACAATTAAATTTTAATAATTTTGATATTATGTTTTACCTCAACAACGATTCGATAAAATTATTTTTAGCATGATTCTTTTTAAGTAGGATTAATTACACTAAGGGGCCATTTGGGAACATCATAAAAAGTCAAAAGTCAGTTTTTAATCCATTTTGGATCACACCATCTCTCACATAAAAAAGGTAAAAAAAAAAAAAATTAAAATAAAAAGCCAAAAAATAAACTTTGTACCGTCTTCTCAAAACACCCCTAAGACAATCTCACTTTATCTCTATGAACTGAAATATTTGAACATTTTCAATTATTAAAATTTATCACTTTTATTTTTTAGACATAACTTTCGAAACGGACGTATTTGTACAATTTTTTAATTGGAAAATTCAAGATATTTAGATTCATAGATGAAAATACACTACAATAATTTACACATTTTGCGACCACTTTTACCGACCAAAAAAATTTTAGTCGCAAAAAAATGACATTTGGCAACCAAATATTAATTAGTCGCGAATGATCATTATTTTTGGCGACCAAATATTATTGGTCGCAGAAGGTTATATTTTGGCGACCAAAAAATATGTTGGTCGCAGGAAGTGGTATACTTTTGCCGACCAACTACAAATTTGGTCGCGGAAGGTCACATATTTTTTGGCGACCAAAAATTTGGTCGCGAAAAATTTATTTTCAGCAACCAAAAAAAATTAGTCACCAATTACTACTTTTAGCGACTAATATTTTAGTCGCCGTTGATTGAGATTTGGCGACTAAAAAAATTTGTCGACGAAAGAACCTGTTTTTGCGACTAATTTGAGAGTTTGGTCACCAAAAGTTTGGGGGGAAATTTGATTTTCAGTGGGCGGGATTTGAATTTTCTTTCTCTCAATCCGTGCCCACTCTCTCTACCAAGCCTCACTGCCAAGTCTCAGCCTTTCTTTCTCTCTTTCTCTCTACCTAAGAATCCTCCTCCACATCTTCTCTTTCTCTCTCTCAAAAAACCCCCATATTCAGTTTTGTATGGCAGTTCGCTTGCTAGCATACGAGGTAGCTGACCTCTGCCTAGGCAAGCCACCTCTCAGATCTCTCTCAATCTCCGCCACCGTGGCCGACTCCTTGTCCGCCCTCAAATCCTCCTCCGACACCTGACTCAGCGTATGGACCTGTGACCACTCCAAATCCGCCGCCGAGGAGTGTCGCTGTGTCGGAAAAGTCTGCATGGTCGATGTCATTTGCTACTTCTGCAAAGACGAAAACCTCTCTTCTCCTTCCTCTGCTCTCAAATCCCCTGTTTCTGTCTTGCTCCCCAAACTTCCTGGTCTCGTCAGGCACGTCGAACCCTCTTCCAGGTAACCCATTAACATTTCAATTTTAATTTGTTTTTGTTTGTTTTGATGAATTGGATCGATTTCTTGAATCTTTTTTTTTATTATTCATAACCCTAACCCAACCGCCTTACCCTCCTTAACCTGCGCCCTCCAGTGCCCTCACTTCCAATCATATGCACCACCACTTCACCTCTCTATTTCTCTACACTTGTCGACTCTCTCGGCATCTCATTACAATGACGACTATCGCTTTGTTTTTGCAGGTGTTCTGGTTGCACTCAAGAGTACAATCTCCACCATCCGATCATCCTCGACGAGGCCACCGACTTCTTCAACAAACACGGCGTATCTGACTTCACCTTCGATACTTGTAGACTCATATGTCCTCCTCCTTGATTACTTTCTCAATTGGGTTTTTTCGTAATTAGGGTTTTGATAACATTTTCGCCCTTTACAGTGGGGATGGAGGTGCCGCGCAAAACTCGCAGTAAGTTTGAGTTCAGTTGTGTGTTTCTCTACACTTGATTTTGAAGAGGGTTTTTCGTGATCTGGGCTGTGGTTCAATCCTCTGTTCGGTTCGAATCTCAGTAAGTTTGAGTTCAGTTGTGTGTTTTTTAAGTGATGTGGATGATGGCTAATTGAAATGGGATAATTTGATTTAGGATAATTGAAATGGGATAATGGGATAATTTGTGTGTTCGAATCTCAGACTTGTGGCATGTTTATGTATTGCAGTTTGATTTCAGTGATTGGTGCTTCATGATGATTTAGGTTCGAAGATGAAAAAATTGGTCTTCGTAGCAGACAGATAGATTGGTGCTTTGCCTTGCTATTTTGCCCCTTTTGGTTCCTAGTTATATTTATAAAACCTTTAGCCAGAGACTAAGTTGCCTTGCATTGTAGATTGTATGCAGAATGGTTAGATTTTATTCTAGAGGTGGGGTTTTTAAATTGTGTACCCTGGTTTACAAAATTATACTATTATTGAATGCAAATGAGTCAATGTACATTAGTTAAAGTTGAAATGTTGATGATATTAAAATGCGATTATGGTTCGAACTGAATCATGTAATAGTTGATGTTGGATGATTGCTCAAGGACTAGTTAAAGTCCTTGATTCACTCAATCATATAGTATATTGCTTTGCTTGATAACAAATGTGTTAGGACCTTTTGTTGTCAAATTCCATGGATCAAAACCAAAGTTGTAACAAGAGTTCTTTAAGAAGTTGGTTTCCTTCAAAAACAGGATTACTTTGGAGTTCTGCCAGAAGTTGGTTTTCTACAAGAAGTTGGTGAAGTTGGTTTTCTACAAGAAGTTGGTTTTCTTTCCCAACTAGGTTTGCTTTGATTTTCTATAAATAGTTGGGTTTCTCCCAAATCTAGGCTATTCATTGATTCATTCATTGAATCCTCCAGATCTTTCTTTTTGGTTCTTAAAGGTTTATATCTGGGGATATTTTATTTTTCTTTGATGTCTTATTGAGTATTCAACTCATGATCTGAAAAGGCTACATCAAAGGTTTTGTTTGTTACACAAAAGAGAGAGTTGTTCTTCAGTTGTGGATTCTGAAGAATTCGAGCCTGAAGCTTCAGTTGTGAATTCTGGAGTGGCTCATCAAAGTTGTTCTTCAGTTGTGGATTCTGAAGAATTCGGTCTGAAGCTTCGGTGGTGGAATCCGGAGTGGCTCATCAGAAAGACAATTCCGTGGTGAAGATGGGGTTGGAAGAGGCACATAGAGGTTGGTTCAATTAGGCGTTGTGGATTCGCTAGATAATTGAGAGTGATACCTGTGTAATTCCTTTATATCTTCTTAGTGGATTGTTCTGGTGGCTGTGGCCCGTGGTTTTTTGATCACAATTGGAAGGTGTCCAATTGTGGTTTTTCCACGTAAAATCTTTGTGTCTCTTTCTTTTGATTGTTTGATTGGGATTGTTTTTATATTCTGTTTAAAATTGGTACATAATCACAAATCAACATCTAGGAGGTTTCTAGATTTTTCAATTGGTATCAGAGCGGGTCGTTCTATTTTTTTTTATAAAAAAAAAAAAAAAATTCTTTTAGAAAGCTCTATTTTTTTTTAAAAAAAAAATCTTTTAGAACGAGATCTTGTTTGATTTGTGTGCATGTGTTTTTTTTCTTACTTTATTGTTGAAAAAAAAAAATCAAAAAGATTTTCTTAGTATGGTTTTGCAAGTTTGAATTTTTTGAGATGTCCTTGATGCATATTGGAATTGATGAGAATAAACATTACATGTTAATATGTGTGTGCTTTCTATGGTCATTACTCATTTTGGAGTGTGTGTTCTTTGATTAGTATGTCTCATTCTGTACACACTCTTGGATTAGCAAATATTGGAGTCTTTTGCCTTAGTGGTTATTTTTTCTATGGACTTCTGGCATGATATCTTTTGCTTTTCTAGAGGAATTGACCTATACTAGCATATCATGGGTGATGTTGAGTCTCTTAACCATCTTCCATCTTTTTGCATCTCCATGGCTTTCCTCTCTATTTTTTGTATTCTAGACATGAGGAAAAGGCTACCTCAGAGTCACCAACCAGGCCATCCTTAATATATCCATGCTTCTCTGGTTCGGTTTCCATACTCTTGAGCGTGTCAGCCGCCGATGAGTGTGCAAAAGAAAAGAAAAGAAAAGAAAAAAAAAATGTGCACAAGAAAGAAAAGAAAGAAAAAAATGTGCAAAAGAAAGAAAAGAGAAAAAAAAAATGAAAAAAAGAAAATAAAGGATTCATTGATTGAGGGGGAGCCTCCGCCTTTACTCACCAAATACCCCTTGATTCCTAGTGGTTTGACTTTCCTTAGTTATGCTTAGATTCTCGTTGGAGGTCCAGCTTTCATATCACTACTAGGATTTGAATCTTGTGTTTGTCGAACTCCAAGAGTCACACACACACTTTTATCATGAGATCTATGCTTTTCACATAATGCATCACTTTTTTTCATGAGGAATCTTCTATAAACTGTGCACATTGTATTTTCAAGTAATTGTGCTTCTTGGATAATCTTGTGTGTTTTAAGGTACAAATCTGAAATTCCTTACTTGCTCAACCATATTATATTTTGTTTTACTTGTTTAGTGAGGGGGAGTGTGGTTTATCATTCAAGAGTTTGTTAACATGAACACTTTGTTTTGTTTGGTAAGGGAGATTGGCTTTAGTTGGTTTGCTTGATGCCTTGTATTGCTTATTTATTATTTTGTGTCAGGTGCATGTGTCTTAGTTTTCATCTATTCATACTACATGTTCTTAAAATCTCCAAGTTGCATCTATTTATGTTTTCCATCTCATACTTCAAGATAATCGTGTCATATGTTTATTGCTTTTTCATATATTCTTGTGGGACTAATAGTTGTTTTGGAGATGGTGGCACTAATAGTTGTTTTGCAGATCATGACCTTGAAAAATAAGTTTGGAAAGAGATTTGATTATAAGTGCTGGTTCCTAGTTGGTGATGTTGTTCTTGTTTTGATTGGAAATTTGTTTTAGTGTTTTTGTTAGGAAATTTGTTTTAGATTGGTTTTATCCAGGATTTGACAAAGGGGGAGATTGTTAGGACCTTTTGTTGTCAAATTCCATGGATCAAAACCAAAGTTGTAACAAGAGTTCTTTAAGAAGTTGGTTTCCTTCAAAAACAGGATTACTTTGGAGTTCTGCCAGAAGTTGGTTTTCTACAAGAAGTTGGTGAAGTTGGTTTTCTACAAGAAGTTGGTTTTCTTTCCCAACTAGGTTTGCTTTGATTTTCTATAAATAGTTGGGTTTCTCCCAAATCTAGGCTATTCATTGATTCATTCATTGAATCCTCCAGATCTTTCTTTTTGGTTCTTAAAGGTTTATATCTGGGGATATTTTATTTTTCTTTGATGTCTTATTGAGTATTCAACTCATGATCTGAAAAGGCTACATCAAAGGTTTTGTTTGTTACACAAAAGAGAGAGTTGTTCTTCAGTTGTGGATTCTGAAGAATTCGAGCCTGAAGCTTCAGTTGTGAATTCTGGAGTGGCTCATCAAAGTTGTTCTTCAGTTGTGGATTCTGAAGAATTCGGTCTGAAGCTTCGGTGGTGGAATCCGGAGTGGCTCATCAGAAAGACAATTCCGTGGTGAAGATGGGGTTGGAAGAGGCACATAGAGGTTGGTTCAATTAGGCGTTGTGGATTCGCTAGATAATTGAGAGTGATACCTGTGTAATTCCTTTATATCTTCTTAGTGGATTGTTCTGGTGGCTGTCGCCCGTGGTTTTTTGATCACAATTGGAAGGTGTCCAATTGTGGTTTTTCCACGTAAAATCTTTGTGTCTCTTTCTTTTGATTGTTTGATTGGGATTGTTTTTATATTCTGTTTAAAATTGGTACATAATCACAAATCAACATCTAGGAGGTTTCTAGATTTTTCAAAATGAAAAAAACTGTATGACTGTTTTATTAGTTTTGCATGTAACCATTTCATTAAATGCCTATGTTACTGTTATTCAGTGTTTGGTGAGTCGGTAGCTTTGGAATTTGGAAGAGTAGAGATATTTGGTGTTTCACACAAGGGTAACTTGTGATGACCAGGAAACTGATATATCTTTGAATTTCTTTTTCCCTCCTAGTTTTTTTAGGGATTTTCTATTTACTGTTTTTATGCCTGTGTATGTGTGTTATGGATTGGTTAGTGGGTAAGTTAAGAGATTTTTTTTTTTTTTTTTTTTTTTTTTTTTTTTTTTTTTTTACAGTTGCAATTTCAAACATCAAAGTTATTTTACTACAAGTTACATATGTGAGTTACCATTTTGCTGGCATTCACTCAACTAGTGGCATTCACTCAATTGGTGGCATTCATTTTATTCTGTTCTTTTAACTAGATAGACACAAGCCAAGATGCAGCTGAACTAGTAAATAAAAATTAATTTTAAAGTATTTTCATTCAATAGGTTAATGTTGTTGCCCCAGGGTTCATTGCTTCTGATATGACTGCTAAGCTTGGGGGAGACATTGAGAAGAAAATATTGGAAACCATTCCCTTAGGTAAGCAGGATGGAAAGATGCACATTCTATGTCACTCTGTTATATAGCCTTGTATTGTATCTTTTTCTGTCTATCTTTATCCACATCACTTTTTAATTTTAATTTTTCAATTCCATTTTCTGATAAGTACATGAAAGTTTTTTTTTGAAAATTTTTATCATGTTTCTATCTTGTATTTTCAGCATGAATTTGAACACTTCCCTTTAGTTTTTACTAGTGCATTTGATTTGTGCTGTTCACTATCTTATCTCTTAGTTAAAGTGCCTATCTCATTGCAATCAACCTAAGACATGTTGTTCCTGCCATTTATCAGAATTATTTATACAAATCATGCTTTGATAATCGATGTCTTTGCTTTTGATATTGTCTTTCATCAAATGCTTCACATGTAGTTTCAGTGAACGAATTTCAGTCATATCATTGATGATATGATGGTCATTAGTTTCACTTTCACTTCTTGTTTATCTGATAACCTAAGTTTTGTCAACTCTTAGAAGACTTTTGAAACGAGCATGATGCAAAAGGGTTTGGATAATTTCGATTATTTTTTGCAATTGTCAATTCAGGAAGGTATGGCCAGCCAGAAGAAGTTGCTTTTGATTTGTACAATATCTGGACATTGTTTTGATAGATTACTGTCACCAGCTGAAATGGAACCAGACACTGTAAGAGAGATCTCCTCTAGCTTACTCTTTTGGCTTTTAGTCATAAAACACACTTAGACCTGTTAAAAATATGAAAATGAAAAAAGAAGAGCTAGACCTTCACTGTGCATGTCTATGGCTATCATGTGATGTTGTTGGCTCGTATACTTCACAATACATATATGAACTTATGATTGTTGGACCATCATCTCTTCATAGTGTAATCCTTTTCATTTGGTTAATCATATATGCATGTGTTTCAAACTGCAATCAGTGTGATAAATGTAATTGGCTAAAATCTTGTTATCTCTTTAAAATAATGGTTCCTTATTTTACTCCTACGAAACTATGAGCAACAGACTTTTAATTCAATAAAAGTCATCACCATCTGCTAAAGAACTAAATAAACTAAACTTCCTACCGAAAGTTAGCACACGGAAGCTTCTCTTTTATGATTCAAGTGTTTATTTTATAACTGTCCAGGAAATAAATATAACTGCTCAACAAAAGTGGCACATGGTTTGTCCATAGATTAAATATTACTGCTTCTCTTTTATGATTCAAGTGTTTATCTTGTGATGATCATCTAACAATTTTAAGGTGGCACATGGTTTGTCCATAGATTAAATTCTGTCTTCTAATGTACTGCATCAGATAGGTACATATGCTTAATCAATTGTCTGATTTATCTCTCTGAAATTCTCAACCAACTCTAAATTAAGACTCGAATTGTGAATCGACCAAAATTATTTGCTTTTATATTAGCCCACAGTTCCTCATTACCTTTTTTATTTGGTTGAAAAAAGAAAATAATATTTTATTGAATTATAAAATATTAGAAGGTGGAATGAGAAAATATATATATATTTTTTGGGGCAATGTTTTTTAGTTCAGCCATATTATATATATGTTTATATATATATTTTGTAAAGTTTGTGACAATTGACTTTTTACATCATCCTTGTGGCTCGCTGCTATCAGGTTGTAACTGCACCAATGTCTACTATAAATGCTATTGCTGTTGAAGCGTATAAGTGGATCAAAAGTGGATGATAAGTGGATGATAAGTGGATCAAAAGTTGGGAAAAGTGGATCAAAAGTTCACGAACCAGACGAGCACCCTCCCCAACATATTTCTTAACAAGTTCACGAAACTAAATTGTACAAGACTACTTGGCAGTATAAGCATTTTTTGGAGGATTAAATATTTTTGGATGGATGTGTATGGATAACAAATATTAGTAGTTTTATTTGTTGATAGCTGCGCATGGATAACAAATAGTTATGTTTCAAATTGTTATGCTAGATGGATGTGACTTGTGAATGAAAACTTAGAATAGTTGTATTGTGTCGAATGTTGATGAATTATGTATTGTGTCGAATGTTAATGATTCAGTTAGTTTGAATGATGCTTTAAAATTATAGGTTTATTATGAATTGAATGAATTATTAGGAATTACAAGTGTATTGTTTTCCTGCTTTGGCGACCAATTTATTAGTCGCAACAAATAAATTATTTTTTTTCGCAAAAAATGACAATTGCCGACCAACAGTTTTGGTCGCAAAAAATACATCTATTGCCAACCAAAAATTTTGTTGGTCGTGGAAACTCACTTTTGCCGACCAACAGTTTTGGTCGCGAAAAGTAACAATTGGCGACCAAACTAATTTTGGTCGCAGAATGTCAAAATTGGCGACCAAATTTTTTGGTCGCGAAATGTGTCAATTGGCGACTAAGAAATTTGGTCAGCAAAAGGCGACTTTTCGCGACCAAAGTGTTTTAGCGACCAAAAATTTAGTCGGCAAATCCCACTTTTGCCGACCAACGAAAATTTTGGTCGCAAATTACTTTTGCCGACCCTCAATTGGCGACCAAACTAGCGACCAAAAAAATTGGTCGCGGATAATTTTTGCCGACCAAAAATAGACTTTTAGCGACCAATTTTTTTGTTGCTAAAAGTGTTAATTCTTGTAGTGATAATGGGAAGAAAAGTTGCCAAATTTTTTAGTTGGTTTTCCACTAAAAGACAAAACTTTTGCAAAACCAAAAAAAACACATCCAAACAAAATATCACATCCAACCCCATAATCATTTCACTTTTTCTCTCACAAACATCACATCCAACCACATAAAAACCCAACTATCTTCCCAAACACTAAAAATTTTTTATCTCATAAAAACCTACATCTACTAAAATCTACATAAAAACTCACTTCCCAAACACCATCAATATTTATTAATAATTAATAATTAAAGAGACCTTAGCAAATTAACCATTTTAAATATATTCCACCCACAGGCCACCTAAAAAGCTGTACTATGAAGCAAGGGTGGCCTATGAAGTTCCAATAATTCTCCAGTTATGATCTTGTTACTTTGATTGTGGTAATTCTTCCTCGGAAGATTGTGTTGGCTGGCTATAAAAAAGGGGAGAGTAAAATATAAATGAAACAAGGTTGTTATGTATCACAAAATAAATTTCATAATTTATTTTAAGTAAGAAGGGAAATCTTTCCACCCTAATTGCCTCATTCACCCAGTTTAGGATTTTGTTAGTACGAATAATTTGAAAATCATAAAAAAAAAAAAAAAAAAAAGAGGTAGTGAGACTACCTAATCATAAACTATTAAGCAATGAACCATATGCTAACAAAATCCCACACTTCCTATCCAATTATTCCTAATATTAGTAACCACTATCTCAACAATGCCATTCATGCCCTCTTTTTTAAGTCCAGCATAAATTGATCACACCAGCAGCCCAAAACAACCAAATCAGCGAAACGACCAGCAATTATCAAACACGATTAACCATTGGGAGTTTTCTGAATTAGCTAACCTTCCGATGCAAGAACATTCTTCAAAACAATCATCTTCCCATCAATCAAGCAAGATCAACTAATTCTCCTAACCCTCACTATGAATCTTTAACATCTTCAAAAAAAGAATTTGGTATCTCCTGAGGAGAGGACAATGTTGAGATGCATTTGAACTGTTCCAAGGAAGTCATTAAATTTCAATCAGATAGTCATTTTTAAAGATGACCATTCACTACAATGCCAATAACAAGTTCAAAAACATGTACATACCTCATGCTGCTTGTATTTATTTCTTGATGCAACCAAAGAGCCTCTCCTTTTACTTAATTGCAAATCATGTATGATAAGAACACATTCCTTTAGGTCAGCGGGTTTGTAGCTAGAGAAATCTTGCAGGGCCGAACTCTGTAAAAGGACATAAGATTAATTTACAACTTGCTAATCAAGAGCTTAATCATGAGCTTGAGACTTGAAGTATTCAAAAGTAGGCTCTTACCCAAGGATGTAACTTTGGTTCGATTGTAAACCGTGAAAGAAATACTACAGATGCAGCCACCAAAGAAGGCAAGAGTATCACACAGTCATTCTCCAACAAGCTTAACTCTGCTAGGTAATAACCCAAGAACTCCAACTTCAAATTGGGAATCTGCATAAGAACAAGAACATTAATAAGTACCCAACAAGTCAATAACAAAAATCAGCAAGCAAAATAGGCAACACGTGCACACACACACACACAATAGAGAGAGTTGAGCTTACTTGGTAATCTTTTTGAGCAACAGCAATGAATTTTCTGCACAAAACAAAACCAAAAAAAAAAAAAAAAATCAACAATCAAGAAGGCAACATTTATTAGGCAATTGAATCACAAGATCACCGATGAAAACAAAGATTGTATGTTGACAATGCAATAATACCATAAAAATGTCATAATTGTGGGACCGCCCACTTCAAACTTGAGATGTTTGAGTATGTCAGCCTCCGTTTTTACCACCTCTTTCTTTGTGTATGCGTTGTCGGTTAGGTAACAAAATTCATCCACAGGTGGATGATTGATCTTCTCATACTTTCTGCTCATCAAGATTGAACAAGGAAATTTAAGTACCAATCATCTAAATTGATTATCTTTACAAAAACATCAAGCAGTTTAAGAGGGCAGAGAGCTTACGATGCGATGAGCATTGAAGAAACACCAAGCAACTGGAGTTTCCGCCTGTTGAGATCATTCATTGACAAATATCTATCAATGTAAGAGATAGATAGATGCAGAGTATCAGAGTGAAGCTTGTATTCCTCCGCAACCTTCACCAACCAATCTACCAAAATTGCCCTCATGTTAGGGCTCACATCCTTCTGTGCCATCTCAACGTAATCTGGCAATGGTCTCCTCTTCGCCTCCTCCTAAATAAGCAATCAAAACCCTTTAATTTATACATGAAATGAGCTGTCAAAATCCATAATTAAATGAGCAATCAAATTTAACATATCGTTGGCATTGACACTACTAAACCAAATCAAAACGCACCCATTTACAATAAAACCAAAACGAAATTTCCGATTTCGAATCAATGTCCTGATGATACTCGTATATCTCAGATACATTAGCACCGCAGATTTGGAGATCTTCCGTTTCGAATCCATGTCCTGATATATCTCAAATACATTAGCAGCACAGATTTCGGGATCTTCCGTTTCGAATCCATGTCCTAATACTCGTGTATGTCGGATACATTAGTAATTGCATTAAAAGTTGGATAACCAGGGCTGATTGTGATGTGGTTAACCGAAAATATAATTGGAAATTTTGATTTGAATTAAAATTAAATATTTTTATGAATGGTTTTATTAATTCAGCGGTGCTAGAGGTCTCGAATTTTCCTCGACAACAATTTATTTATTATTTTTTTATTTTTTTGGGTGGTGGCTGTGTGTGTTTGTTTTTTTTTTTTTTATTTATTTATTTGGGTTTTGTTTAAGGGTGGTTTATGTGGAGGAATGTGTCAAAAAATTAGACATTTCACACCAACTCATCGTATAAAATTATATGAAATTAATAAAATTTAACCAACAACCTAACTAATCAGTCAATTTTGTCACTGAAGCAGTCCAATCTAATTGACTAATCAGTTAAGTTGCTGGTTAAATTTTGTTAATTTTATATAATTTTATACGATGAGTTAGTACGGAATGTTTAGGTTTTTGGCACACATCTACACATAACCTGCTTAAAAAGAAAAAACCAAACCAACATAGCCCAACAAATAGAAGAAAAAAAAAACTCAGCCTGTATAGTTTGATAATATAAGTGAATTAGGTTGGACTTTATCAAACCATATAGGCTGAGTTTGTGCGAGATGTCTAATACATATAACTACCTTTGCAAAAAAGAAAGGAAAATAAAAGATAGAAAAAAAAAATTAAAAAAAAAAAAAACCAAACACACTGCAAAAAAAAAAAAAAAAAAAAAAAGAATTTCGAGGCAATTTCGAGGCCTCGAATTCAAGGCCTCAAGCATTAATCTTTCAATAAAGTAGTGTTGTTTACTTTAAGCCTAAGTCAATGGAAGCATAGGTTTTCAATGGAAAAAGATTGAGGCCTCGAATTTGAGGCCTCGAATGTGGCTCGAAATGGTTTTTTTTTTTTTTTTTCCTTTCAAATTGTGTTGGTTTGATTGTTTTTATTTTTTATTTTTTATTTGTTGGGTTGTGTGTTTTTTTTTTTTTTCTTTTCCTTTAAAACTGTGTTGGTTTGATTGTTTTTGTTATTATTTTTATTTATTTGTTAAGTTGTGTTAGCTTGGTTGTTTTTATCTATTCATTTATTTGTTGGGCCGTTGTAATTTTTTTTTTTTTTTTTAGGATGTTATGTGTAGGGGTGGATTTAGAGTTTAGGATTTAAAGTTTAGGTTTTTATTTTTTCCGAGTCTTTCTGATTTGAAATAAAAATATAGTAAAGACTCGTACAAAACTATATGGAATTAACAAATTTTAACCAGCAGTCTAACTTATCAGTCAATTTTATCACTCAATCAGTCTAACCCAACTTTTTTTTTTTTGGGGCTATGTTGGTTTGTTTATTTTATTTTATTTTATTTATTGGGCTGTGTTGGTTTAAATTTTTTTTTTTTTTTTTTTATGAGGATTTAGGTTTTAGGATACACATAAAAGCCCTTTCCAAAAAAAAAAAAAAAACAAAACAAAACAAAACAAAATCAAACCAACATTTAAAAAAAAAAAAAAAAAAAAAAAAAAAAAAAAAAAAAGAAAAGAAAAGAAACAAAACAAATTTTCCAGGTAAATTCGAGCCTCTCTTTCGAGGCCTTTAGCACGGTTGGTTTTCAATTGATAGCAGAATCACCACTGGTATTGGATTGGGTTTCACTTCCCTCTTAAAATTAATTAAGAAAAATGTAAGAAATTCATCTTTACAAATTTCGAATTTACTCTGAATGTATTTTGATATTAAAAATTGAATTGATGAATGGTAGTACTACATGCACCAATTAATATAAACATACCAACTAATGTTATGTCATTATTACTGATCTCACCTATTATACAAATTATAAATATCCAAAACATCTAAAATTATGCCATATCATCGGTTAGTATATTAGTTAGTATATTAACTAGTACAAATAACATTATTCATTGACGTATTATAAAGTTTACATATGAAATGAATCTGAGCCATTAAATTTTTTTAAAAAATAAATTCTAAATTGATAAAGGTAAATTTATAATATTATTGATTAATTAATGTTAGAAATGACTTGAGTATTTTGTAACATTCAATATTGGGGTGTTTTGAAAAGATGATTAAAAATTATTTTTTGACTTTTTTTAATTTTTTTTTTATGAAAGAAGAAAGTAGATTAAAAATTAAAAAATAACTTTTAACCCACTTTCTAAAATAGGCCATTATATTCACCAAGTAGATCTATTTTTAGAATGCACATTGTGTAATCAACAATTTGAGCAGCACTGTCACGTATTTCAATATCTTTAATCATTCCAACTTGCACTCACTTCCAAAAAAGAAAAAAAAAAAAAACTCAATTAATTAATGGTGATATTGACTCATTATACAATCAACAATGATTCATCCCACTACAAACACCACCACTAATAGCACTAATGCATTAAAAAAGTAAAAAAAAACAAAAAAAATACAATTCCAAGACCAAAACATCACATCATTACTGGTGTGACCCACTGCCACCGAATTAGTGGGAGCACTAATTAGTGCTCCCACTCATTTTCCTTATACAATACAATCCAAATTAATTCATGGTGATATACACACGTTCCCCATTTTTAACTGATTGACTCATTATACAATACAATCCAAACTTCGCATAATGGAATCCAAATTTTGCCACAATCAAAATTGTTTTAAAATAATTAAGAACTCACCTCACATCGTCTCTTAAAAAATAAAAAATAAAAGCCTCTCTTTGAAAATACCAATTGGATTTGTAATGATTTTTTAACACTTCATCAACTCGCACGTTCATTAAATTTTTTTAAGCTCAAATTTAAATTTAAAATAATTCCCATCCTAGTAAAAGTTCTGCAGCATCATGGTTGTAGTGTTCTTATGTGTATTTGTATACATACATAGTTTTTATGTGAGAATGTGAATTTAAGATATATAACAAGAAACAGAATAATTTGGTAAAATAAACCAAACCCATCATAGAAAATTGAAAGAAGACCCACTTACCTCTTTCAGAGAAGATACCCCTCAGATCAGAGCATGAAAGAGATAAATCTCCACCAAATTGCAGAAGAAAAACCCAACACTCTCATTGGACAGAGAACACCTTAGTGTGGAGTTTATGTGCCTGAAACTTTAAAAAGATAGATCTGGAAAATAGGTAGACTCCATATTCCTGTGATTTGAGTTTTTATGGGACACGGTGCTCCTCTCGCTCTCTCTCTTAGCTGTTCATTCTTTTTTGGTATATAATAAATCGGTAATAAAAAAATTAAATCCATATAACAGTTACCAAGCGAGATTTCCTTGCTAGATTAAAGCCAACATTTTATTCACAATATTGATGCATCCCAGCTGCCTGCCCTGCTTCTCCTTCTCTTTTAGTTTCATTTCTTTAAATATTTTTTTCCAACAAAAAAAATGGTAATAATAAATCATATATTATCATTATTTTCGAATAGAAAATGTTAATGACCATTCAATGGCATTCATTATTAGTTTTGCTTTATGTGTAAAAAAAACAAAGGTATATAAAAAAAACTACAATTAAATTTTAATAATTTTGATATTATGTTTTACCTCAACAACAATTCGATAAAATTATTTTTAGCATGATTCTTTTTAGCATGATTCTTTCTAATAATTATAGTATAATATTTTATTGTTTTATTATATACTTAAAACTATATATGTCATCTATTTTTTTAAAAAAAAATATGATTTAATTACAGATAAAAATTTTGAATTAGACTGAAGTCTTCTCCTTCATTAATATGAAAAAAAAAATGCTAAAATAGGAAGAGGTATTTTTATACATTTCTTTTCTGTTTATTGAGATTAATGACTACCACTTGGATTGTCATTATAGTTTTCCTAAATTAAAATGCCAATTATTTAACAGTTACCAAGTGAGATTCCCTTGCTGATATGATAATAAATTAGATTAAAGCCAACATTTTATTCACAATATTGATGCCTCCCACCTGCCTGCCCTGCTTCTCCTTCTCTTTTAGTTTCATTTCTTTAAATATTTTTTTCCAAAAAAAAAAATGATAATAATAATCCATATTATCATTATTTTCAAATAGAAAATGTTAATGACCATTCAATGGCATTCATTATTAGTTTTGCTTTATGTGTAAAAAAAACAAAGGTATACAAAAAAACTACAATTAAATTTTAATAATTTTGATATTATGTTTTACCCCAACAACAATTCGATAAAATTATTTTTAGCATGATTCTTTTTAGCATGATTCTTTCTGATAATATTATAATATTTTATTTTTTTTATTATATACTTAAAACTATATATGTCATCTTTTTTTTCTTTTTTTTTAAATATGATTTAATTACAGATAAAAATTTTGAATTAGACTGAAGTCTTCTCCTTCATTAATATGAAAAAAAAAATGCTAAAATAGGAAGAGGTATTTTTATACATTTCTTTTCTGTTTATTGAGATTAATGACTGCCACTTGGATTGTCATTATAGTTTTCCTAAATTAAAATGCCAATTATTTAACAGTTACCAAGTGAAATTCCCTTGCTGATATGATAATAAATTAGATTAAAGCCAACATTTTATTCACAACAATGATGCCTCCCAGCTGCCTGCCCTGCTTCTCCTTCTCTTTTAGTTTCATTTCTTTAAATATTTTTTTCCAAAAAAAAAATGATAATAATAATCCATATTATCATTATTTTCAAATAGAAAATGTTAATGACCATTCAATGGCATTCATTATTAGTTTTGCTTTATGTGTAAAAAAAACAAAGGTATATAAAAAAACTACAATTAAATTTTAATAATTTTGATATTTTGTTTTACCTCAACAACAATTCGATAAAATTATTTTTAGCATGATTCTTTTTAGCATGATTCTTTCTAATAATTATAGTATAATATTTTATTGTTTTATTATATACTTAAAACTATATATGTCATCTTTTTTTTCTTTTTTTTAAAATATGATTTAATTACAGATAAAAATTTTGAATTAGACTGAAGTCTTCTCCTTCATTAATATGAAAAAAAAAAATGCTAAAATAGGAAGAGGTATTTTTATACATTTCTTTTCTGTTAATTGAGATTAATGACTACCACTTGGATTGTCATTATAGTTTTCCTAAATTAAAATGCCAGTTATTTAACAGTTACCAAGTGAGATTCCCTTGCTGATATGATAATAAATTAGATTAAAGCCAACATTTTATTCACAATATTGATGCCTCCCACCTGCCTGCCCTGCTTCTCCTTCATTTCTTTAAATATTTTTTTCCAAAAAAAAAAAAATGATAATAATAATCCATATTATCATTATTTTCAAATAGAAAATGTTAATGACCATTCAATGGCATTCATTATTACTTTTGCTTTATGTGTAAAAAAAACAAAGGTATATAAAAAAACTACAATTAAATTTTAATAATTTCGATATTATGTTTTACCTCAACAACAATTCGATAAAATTATTTTTAGCATGATTCTTTTTAAGTAGGGTTAATTACACTAAGGGGCCATTTGGGAACATCATAAAAAGTCAA
This sequence comes from Camellia granthamiana, assembly GCA_036172215.1. Lineage (NCBI taxonomy): Eukaryota > Viridiplantae > Streptophyta > Magnoliopsida > Ericales > Theaceae > Camellia > Camellia granthamiana. Next base: position 42,408,838 of record CM069916.1, read on the forward strand.
AAGTCAGTTTTTAATCCATTTTCGATCACACCTTCTCTCACATAAAAAAGCTAAAAAAGGTAAAAAGAAAGCAAAAAAATAAACTTTGTACCATCTTCTCAAAACACCCCTAAGACAATCTCACTTTATCTCGATGAATTGAAATATTTTAACATTTTCAATTATAAAAATGTATCACTTTTATTTTTTATACATAACTTTCAAAACGGATGTATTTGTACAATTTTTTAATTGGAAAAATAATATATTTAGATTCATAGATGAAAATAAGAAAGTAATATTTATTAATAATTAAAGAGACCTTAGCAAATTAACCATTTTAAATATATTTCACCCACAGGCCACCTGAAAAGCTGTACTATGAAGCAAGGGTGGCCCATGAAGTTTCAATAATTCTCCAGTTATGATCTTGTTACTTTGATTGTGGTAATTCTTCCTTGGAAGATTGTGTTGGCTGGCTATAAAAAAGGGGAGAGTAAAAGATAAATGAAACAAGGTTGTTATGTATCACAAAATAAATTTCTTAATTTATTTTAAGTAAGAAGGGAAATCTTTCCGCCCTAATTGCCTCATTCACCCAGTTTAGGATTTTGTTAGTACGAATAATTTGAAAATCATAAAAAAAAAAAAAAAGAAGAAGAAGAAGAAGAAGAGGTAGTGAGACTACCTAATCATAAACTATTAAGCAATGAATCATATGCTAACAAAATCCCACACTTCCTATCCAATTATTACTAATATTAGTAACCACTGTCTCAACAATGCCATTCATGCCCTCTTTTTTAAGTCCAACAGAAATTGATCACACCAGCAGCTCAAAACAACCAAATCAGCGAAACGACCAGCAATTATCAAACACGATTAACCATTGGGAGTTTTCTGAATTAGCTAACCTTCCGATGCAAGAACATTCTTCAAAACAATCATCTCCCCATCAATTAAGCAAGATCAACTAATTCTCCTAACCCTCACTATGAATCTTTAACATCTTCAAAAAAAGAATTCGGTATCTCCTGAGGAGAGGACAATGTTGAGATGCATTTGAACTGTTCCAAGGAAGTCATTAAATTTCAATCAGATAGTCATTTTTAAAGATGACCATTCACTACAATGCCAATAACAAATTCAAAAACATGTATATACCTCATGCTGCTTGTATTTATTTCTTGATGCAACCAAAGAGCCTCTCCTTTTACTTAATTGCAAATCATGTATGATAAGAACACATTCCTTTAGGTCAGCGGGTTTGTAGCTAGAGAAATCTTGCAGGGCTGAACACCGTAAAAGGACATAAGATTAATTTACAACTTGCTAATCAAGAGCTTAATCATGAGCCTGAGACTTGAAGTATTCAAAAGTAGGCTCTTACCCAAGGATGTAACTTTGGTTGGATTGTAAACCGTGAAAGAAATACTATAGATGCAGCCACCAAAGAAGGCAAGAGTATCACACAGTCATTCTCCAACAAGCTTAACTCTGCTAGGTAATAACCCAAGAACTCCAACTTCAAATTGGGAATCTGCATAAGAACAAGAACATTAATAAGTACCCAACAAGTCAACAACAAAAATCAGCAAGCAAAATAGGCAACACGTGCACACACACACACAATAGAGAGAGTTGAGCTTACTTGGTAATCTTTTTGAGCAACAGCAATGAATTTTCTGCACAAAACAAAACCAAAAAAAAAAAAAAAATCAACAATCAAGAAGGCAACATTTATTAGGCAATTGAATCACAAGATCACCGATGAAAACAAAGATTGTATGTTGACAATGCAATAATACCATAAAAATGTCATAATTGTGGTACCGCCCACATCAAACTTGAGATGTTTGAGTATGTCAGCCTCCGTTTTTACCACCTCTTTCTTTGTGTATGCATTGTCGGTTAGGTAACAAAATTCATCCACAGGTGGATGATTGATCTTCTCATACTTTCTGCTCATCAAGATTGAACAAGGAAATTTAAGTACCAATCATCTAAATTGATTATCTTTACAAAAACATCAAGCAGTTTAAGAGGGCAGAGAGCTTACGATGCGATGAGCATTGAAGAAACACCAAGCAACTGGAGTTTCCGCCTGTTGAGATCATTCATTGACAAATATCTATCAATGTAAGAGATAGATAGATGCAGAGTATCAGAGTGAAGCTTGTATTCCTCCGCAACCTTCACCAACCAATCTACCAAAATTGCCCTCATGTTAGGGCTCACATCCTTCTGTGCCATCTCAACGTAATCTGGCAATGGTCTCCTCTTCACCTCCTCCTAAATAAGCAATCAAAACCCTTTAATTTATACATGAAATGAGCTGTCAAAATCAATAATTAAATGAGCAATCAAATTTAACATATCGTTGGCATTGACACTACTAAACCAAATCAAAACGCACCCATTTACAATAAAACCAAAACGAAATTTCCGATTTCGAATCAATGTCCTGATGATACTCGTATATCTCAGATGCATTAGGACCGCAGATTTGGAGATCTTCCGTTTCGAATCCATGTCCTGATATATCTCAAATACATTAGCAGCACAGATTTCGGGATCTTCCGTTTTGAATCCATGTCCTGATACTCGTGTATGTCGGATACATTAGTAATTGCATTAAAAGTTGGATAACCAAGGCTGATTGTGATGTGGTTAACCGAAAATATAATTGGAAATTTTGATTTGAATTAAAATTAAATATTTTTATGAATGGTTTTATTAATTCAGCGGTGCTAGAGGCCTCGAATTTGCCTCGACAACAATTTATTTTTTATTTTTTTTTATTTTTTTGGGTGGTGGCTGTGTGTGTTTGTTTGTTTTTTATTTGGTTTTTTTTTTTAAGGGTGGTTTATGTGGAGGAATGTGTCAAAAAATTAGACATTTCACACCAACTCATCGTATAAAATTATATGAAATTAATAAAATTTAACCAACAACCTAACTAATCAGTCAATTTTGTCACTCAACCAGTCCAATCTAATTGACTGATCAGTTAAGTTGCTGGTTAAATTTTGTTAATTTTATATAATTTTATACGATGAATTAGTGCAGAATGTTTAGGTTTTTGGCACACCTCTACACATAACCACCTTTAAAAAAAAAAACCAAACCAACATAGCCCAACATATAGAAGAAAAAAATAACTCAGCCTGTATAGTTTGATAAGGTAAGTGAATTAGGTTGGACTTTATCAAACCATACATGCTGAGTTAGTGCGAGATGTCTAATACATATAATCACCTTTGCAAAAAAGAAAGGAAAATAAAAGATAGAAAAAAAAAATTAAAAAAAAAAAAACCAAACACACAGCAAAAAAAAAAAAAATTGAATTTCGAGGCAATTTCGAGGCCTCAAGCATTAATCTAATAAAATATAAATTCATAAAGTAAGACTTGTGTACATACACTACTACAAAAACAGATAAAGATTACACTTTTTTTGTGTGATGTATGTTATTTAATCACACCTTTTAAGTTTTATTGAAGTGTGATCTTTGGGAGTGTGATTAAAAGGGTTCATTTTTAATCACACCTTTTAAGTGTGATTAATAACATTTAGATCACACATTTTAAGCGTAATTAAAAATATTTAGATCACACTTTTTAAATGTGATTAATAACATTTAGATTGTACCTTTTAAGTGTGATTAAAAATATTTAGATCACACGTTTTAAGTGTGATTAATAACATTTAGATGTGAAAAAAAAAATATTACACTAACTAGCTTCTCATTTGCTTTTGTGGAGATTCGAACCCTCAACCCTCTCACACCATAAACCTTAAACAATACACTCTTTCCACTACACCTCTATAACACCATATGATTATATGCAACATATATTATTTATATAGTACATAGACTCGTATTAATATAAAAGTATATATATAAAAATAATTATTTTTTATTGAACATAATTTATGTAAAAATAAATTATTTACTAGAAAAAAAAAGACCACTTTTGGTGACAAAACATAATTTTAGTCGCCAATTCTATACTTTTAGCTACTAATTATTTTTTAGTCGTTAAAAAATTTAATTCCCGGGCTAAAATTACTACTTTTGGCGACTAAACTTCTTTTTAGTCGCCAAAAAGCCTCACTTTTGGCTACTAAACATCTTTTTAGTCTCCCAATGCCTCAGTTTTGGCTACTAAATTTTATTTAGTCACCAAAAAATCTCACTTTTGGCTACTAAAATTTTTTTAGTCGGTAAAAGCCTCACTTTTGGCGACCAAACATCTTTTTAGTCACCCAATACCTCACTTTTGGCTACTAATTTTTTTTTAGTCGCCAAAAAGCCTTACTTTTGGCTACTAAAATTTTTTTAGTCGGTAAAAGCCTCACTTTTGGCGACCAAACATCTTTTTAGTCACCCAAATACCTCACTTTTGGCTACTAATTTTTTTTTAGTCGCCAAAAAGCCTTATTTTTGGCTACTAAAATTTTTTTAATCGGTAAAAGCCATATATGGGCAACCAAATAGATTTTTAGTCGCCAAAACTTATACTTTTGGCTACTAAATTTTTTTAGTCACCAAAAATCTTTACTTTTGGCTACTAATGCTTTTTTAGTCACCAAAACCCATACTTTCAGCGACTAAATGTGCTTTTTTAGTCGCCAAAGATGCTTTTTCTTGTAGTGAAGTGTGATTAAATATATATATATATAATTACACTCATTTAAAAAGTGTGATTAAAAAGTAGTAATGTATATATAATCACACTTTAATTAGAAGGTGTGATTAAAAAATATATAAATAATCACACTTGAATTAGAATGTGTGATTAAAATATATATATATAATCACACTGATTTAAAAAGTGTGATTAAAAAATATATAAATAATCACACTTTAGTTAGAATGTGTGATTAAAAAATATATATCTAATCACACTTATTTAAAAAGTGCGATTAAAAAGTAGTAGTGTATATATAATTACACTTTAATTAGAATGTGTGATTAAAAAAATATATATATATAATCACACTTCATTGAAAAGTGACATAAAAAATGAATATTATCACACTCAATCAAATTAAGTGTGATTAAAATATCAATTTAATTTTTTTTATCACACTTTCAATAAAAGTGAGATATTTTTTTTTACCAAAGTATGATCTTTAACTATTTTTGTAGTAGTGATACCCTTTTTAAATATATAACATTACAAATTTATTAGATACATATATCACCACTAGACATATTCCTGGGTATAGTTTTGATTACAATCTCACACTAGTAAATTATAGGGTAAATTACAAACATACTTTCTGAGTTTTACTTAAATTATAAATTATCCCTTGTCATTGTAGAAATTACATTATGCCTCCTACGGTTTCTAATTTCATAACAAATAGGTTCTTTTATTAATAAATCATCAAGTTAATTAATAGTTTTTAATAATGTTAAAATTTTATTTTAATTAATAATTCAGATAATTTTATTATTGTATCAGTGAACAGTTAGAAATTTTACTTTTTCAATTAATTCTGTTAAATAAAAAATTCTAACATGAGGTGTTTGTATTTTTCAAACTACAGGAGCAATTCGTATTTTAAACAAATCTCAGGAGGTGTATTTGTAATTTATCCTATATTATATTATATTATATTATTATTAGATTCATAAAATTTATTTCAAAATAAAATAAATATTATAAATTCAAAATTAGTGTAATTAAATTATACTTAAAATAATTTTAATTCATAAATATACTATTTTAAATATATAACATTACAAATACATGAGGGCCCTCTATCTTGCTTTAAACAGTGGGCAATTGTAATGGTGGCAAAAGGAAACCCTAGTCATCATGAAATCCGCCGCACCATTACAAAAAGATGAGACAAAACAATACAAACATTGATGAGTTGGAGACAAAAGTTTATTCAACTTTAATTGGGACCTTTCAAGTAGCTTAGGATACATACCTATCTTATATTTTAAAGGAATGTAAAACATCTTTTCGTTGTACCAAAAAAGAAAAAAGGAATGTAAAACATAAAAATGTAGCTATGTAATGCTTTATTTTGTTTTATTTTGCCAAAACTCCACATATGACTCGCATAATTCTTGCTTTACTAGAATGGGTAAACATATAATATCAATCCTTCTGTTAATTTAACATAAAATCGTGTTTCGTGATTAATAATGTTTGGTATATTAACAAATAACTTGACAAAAAAACAAAAGAAAAGTCAAGTAAATTTTTTTTAATTTTTTTTATTTAATGGTGATATTGACACATTATACAATACAACCCCCATTTAATGGTGATATCACCATTTTTTTTTATTTATTTAATGGTGATATTGACTCAATTAATTAATGGTGATATTGACTCATTATACAATACAATTCAAATTAATTAATGGTGATATACACACGTTGCCCATTTTAAAATGATTGACTCATTATACAATACAATCCAAACTTCGCATAATGGAATCCAAATTTTGTCACAATCAAAATTGTTTTAAAATAATTAAGAACTCACCTCACATTGTCTCTCAAAAAATATATATATAAATAAAAAAAAAAACCTCTCTTTGGAAATACCAATTGGATTTGTAATGATTTTTTGACGCTTTATCAACTCGCAAGTTCATAAAAAAATTTTAAGCTCAAATTTAAATTTAAAATAATTCCCATCCTAGTAAAAAATAGCGAGTCTCTAATAAAATTTTAAAATTTTCTCACAAATTAAATTTGATGAAATCAATCTCTAATTAATAAAATCATTCATAAAAATATTTGATTTTAATTCAAATCAAAATTCCCAATTATATTTTCGATTAACCACACGACAATCTGCCCAAGTGATCCAACGTTTACTGCAATTACTAATGTATCCGAGATACACAAGTATCAAGACATGGATTCGAAACGGAAGATCCCCAAATCTGTGCTGCTAATGTATTTGAGATATATCAGGACATAGATTCGAAACGGAAGATCCCCAAATCTGCGATGCAAATGTATCTGAGATATACAAGTATTATTAGGATATTGATTTGAAATCGGAAATCTCGTTTTGGTTTTATTGTAAATGGGTGCGTATTGATTTGGTTTAGTAGTGTCAATGCCAACAATATGTTAAATTTGATTGCTCATTTAATTATGGGTTTTGACAACTCATTTCATGTATAAATTAAAGGGTTTTGATTACTTATTTAGGAGGAGGCGAAGAGGAGACCATTGCCAGATTACATTGAGATGGCCCAAAAGGATGTGAGCCCAAACATGAGGGCAATTTTGGTGGATTGGTTGATGGAGGTTGCAAAGGAATACGAGCTTCACTCTGATACTCTGCATCTATCTATCTCTTACAGTGATAGATTTTTGTCAACGAATGATCTCAACAGGTAGAAACTCCAGTTGCTTGGTGTTTCTTCAATACTCGTCACATCATAAGCTCTTTGACCTCTTAAACTACTTGATGTTTTTGTAAAGATAATCAATTTGGATGATTGGTTCTTAAATTTCCTTGTTCAATCTTGATGAGCAGAAAGTATGAGAAGATCAACAAATAACATAGGGATGAATTTTGTACCTAACCGACAATGCATACACAAAGAAAGAGGTGGTAAAAATGGAGGTTGACATACTCAAACATATCAAGTTTGAAGTGGGCGGTCCTACAATTATGACATTTTTAGGGTATTACAGCATTGTCAACATACAATCTTTCTTCTCATCGGTGATCTTGCGATTCAATTGCCTAATTAATGTTGCTTTCTTGCTTGTTGATTTTTTAATTTTTTTTAATTTTTTTTTTTTGCAGAAAAGTCAATGTTGTTGCTCTAGAAGATTACCAAGTAAGCTCAACTCTCTCTATTGTGTGTATGCGTGTGTGCACGTGTTGCCTATTTTGCTTGCTGATTTTTGTTATTGACTTGTTGGGTACTTATTAATGTTCTTGTTCTTAGGCAGATTCCCAATTTGAAGTTGGAGTTCTTGGGTTATTACCTAGCAGAGTTGAGCTTGTTGGAGAATGACTATGTGATACTCTTGCCTACTTTGGTGGCTGCATCTGTAGTATTTCTTTCACGGTTTACAATCCAACTAAAGTTACATCCTTGGGTAAGAGCCTACTTTTGAATACTTCAAGTCTCAGGCTCATGATTAAGCTCTTGATTAGCAAGCTGTAAATTAATCTTATGTCCTTTTACAGAGTTCAGCCCTGCAAGATTTCCTTAGCTACAAACCGGCCGACCTAAAGGAATGTGTTCTTATCATACATGATTTGCAATTAAGTAAAAGGGGAGGCTCTTTGGTTGCATCAAGAAATAAATACAAGCAGCATGAGGTATATACATGTTTTTGAACTTGTTATTGGCATTGTAGTGAATGGTCATCTTTAAAAATGGCTATCTGATTGAAATTTAATGACTTCCTTGGAACAGTTCAAATGCATCTCAACATTGTCCTCTCCTCAGGAGATACTGAATTTTTTTTTTGAAGAAGTTAAAGATTCATAGTGAGGGTTAGGAGAATTAGTTGATCTTGCTTGATTGATGGGGAGATGATTGTCTTGAAGAATGTTCTTGCATCGGAAGGTTAGCTAATTCAAAAAACTCCCAATGGTTAATCGTGTTTGATAATTGCTGGTTGTTTCGCTGATTTGGTTGTTTTGAGCTGTTGGTGTGATCAATTTCTGTTGGACTTAGAAAAGAGGGCATGAATGGCATTGTTGAGACAGTGGTTACTAATATTAGTAATAATTGGATAGGAAGTGTGGGATTTTGTTAGCATATGGTTCATTGCTTAATAGTTTATGATTAGGTAGTCTCACTACCTCTTTTCTTTTTTTTTTTCTTTTTTTTTTTTATGATTTTCAAATTATTCGTACTAACAAAATCCTAAACTGGGTGAATGAGGCAATTAGGGTGGAAAGATTTCCCTTCTTACTTAAAATAAATTATGAAATTTATTTTGTGATACATAACAACCTTGTTTCATTTATATTTTACTCTCCCCTTTTTTATAGCCAGCCAACACAATCTTCTGAGGAAGAATTGTTGTCTATTTTGTAAATTTAAATACATAGATTCATGATAACATAAATTAAAACAAGAACATATGTTGGACATTACGACTAGATTAAACAGAAATACATGATACACCGAAATGGTAGAGAAATCAAACCGAAGCCTGCACGGAAGCAGTTTCCTTAAAACAGATTTTCGCCGCCTCACGGATTGAGTGCTTGAGGAATTCCGGCGTCTGTCTCCCAGGATATGACGGTCAAAACCCAGCTACGGCAGAAGCACTTTCTGTCTAGCTTAGCGAACAAAAACTGTGGCAGCACTCTCTCACTGTAGAAATTTCTAGCAAACTGACTAAAGAATGGAAGAAAACAATTTTTGTGTTTGAGACTTGACAGGAGGGTCTCAATTTATACATGTATAGGGGAGAGAGGAGAAGCCTCCAGTCTATATGGCTGGTCACTAATGCACCATTAACCTCTGCAATAAAGGCAGGAGTTACAAACCCCATTAATACAGGAGTTACAAACCCCATTAATGCTTTATTAAACTCTATAATAAAGGCAGAAGTTACAAACCCCATTACCTCTTTCATGAAGCTAACTTCATGAGGCAATTTCTCATTCAAATCTCAATGGTTTTTGGCCATTCTATTTGTGGTGTAAAGATCTCATTGCAAAGTATCTAGACCCACTTGGACCCAACACAATAAATGGTTGGTACCCACTTTAATATTTAATTGAAGTCACCAAAAATCTATTTTTTCCAACAATTCCCCACATGAATAAAAATTGACCGAATGACTCAACAAACGGACACCGTTCAACAATAATGACTCGAAGAAAGAGTACAACGGACTAACCCCGACATTAGAGAAGGTAGCTTTTGGATTTGAACCTCTCAGAGTGAAAACCTATCGAGTTTACTGGCTGATAAGTGAATATGACATCTTGAATTGCTCTGCCGTTTATGTTAATTGGGACAATAGATCTCACACGGGAATTACTCTTACCACCATTCTGTTCTCACTGGTGTGCCCTGTATGGCCCTGGGCACTAGCCTGGTTCAGCGAGTGGTTTCAAAGAATCTTGGCCTGCCCAATTCTTCTAGAAGCGGCCCCACTTCACACTCACATAGGTGACTCTACTTAAGTATCTTGCTATACTCAGCTCAACAGCTTAACACACTAGAGTCATTAAAAGCTCAGCTTAACCTCTACACTTGTAGGTATCACTGGTAGAAGGAATGGCTGGAGGTTTAACCTCCTCAGTGACATCCAATTAGGTTGTCCCATTGAACCTAGATCTTGGGATCTCCAGTCAACTAGGTTGGGTTTCCATTCCGGTAACTTCCAAAGGCCTCAACCCCATTCCTTTTGACGACGTTTCGACTAACACTCGATTTAACCCTTTGGTTAGCGGATTCGCAATGTTTTCCTGAGACTTTACATAGTCTAAAGTGACAACTCCGTTCGAGAGTAGTTTTCGTATGGAACTATGCCTACGACGAATATGTCTAGACTTTCCATTATACATATTACTCTGTGCCCGTCTAATCGCTGATTGGCTGTCACAATGAATACAAATAGCTGGCACAGGTCTGGACCAATGTGGAATATCCTCAACGAACTGACGAAGCCATTTAGCTTCTTCAGTTGCTTTATCTAAAGCAATAAACTCAGATTTCATCGTTGATCTCGATATACACGTTTTCTTGGAAGATTTCCAAGACACGGTTGCCCCGCCGAGGGTAAACACATAACCACTTGTGGATTTGGAGTCTTTTATATCAGATATCCAATTAGCGTCACTATACCCTTCTAGTACCGCTGGGTATCGGGTATAATGCAGCCCATAATCCCGGGTGTAGCATAGATAACCTAACACCCGCATAATGCCCCTCCAATGAGTAGCATTCGGATTACTCATGTATCTACTAAGCCTGCTAACAGAGTAGGCTATATCCGGTCTTGTACAGCTCATCAGATACATCAAACTACCAATGACCCTAGAATATTCTAGCTGAGAGACACTCTCATCATTATTCTTGGTCAAGTGCAGACTGACATCTACTGGTGTCCTAGACACACTTGTATCTGATTTACTAAATTTCTCAAGTATCTTCTCAACATAGTGAGACTGAGAAAGTACAATACCACTAGATGTTCTGGTAATCTTAATACCTAGAATAACATCTGCAAGGCCCATATCTTTCATGTCAAACTTAGAGTTTAACAATCTCTTGGTAGTTTTAATCATCTCATCATTACTACCAACAATAAGTAAGTCATCAACGTATAGACACAAAATGACATAACCCCTGTCAGTGTCTTTAACATATACGCATTTGTCACACTCATTGATTTTAAATTCATTTGACAACATAGCGTTATCAAACTTCTCATGCCATTGCTTAGGAGCTTGCTTCAAACCATACAATGATTTGACAAGCTTACAGACTTTCTTACCTTGTCCTGGAGCTGAAAACCCCTCGGGTTGCTCCATGTAGATTTCTTCATTCAAATCTCCATTTAAGAAAGCTGTCTTTACATCTATCTGATGTATCTCCAGACCACGTAGCGCTGCTATCGCAATCACCATGCGAATGGATGTAATCCTTGTCACTGGTGAATACGTATCAAAGTAATCCAGGTCTTCTCTCTGCCTGTATCCTTTGATAACGAGTCTAGCTTTATACTTATCAATTGACCCATCAGCTTTCATCTTTCTTTTAAAGATCCACTTACTTCCCAAGGCCTTACTGCCTGGGGGTAGATCAACCAACTCCCAAGTATGATTCTGCAAGATGGAGTCAATCTCACTCTTAATGGCTTCTTTCCACAAAGGACTTTCAGGTGAAGTCACAGCTTCATAGAAAGTTCGAGGTTCTCCCTCTAACATATAAGTAAAAAAATCCGGACCAAAGGACTTTGCAGTCCTAGCCCTCTTACTCCTTCTTAGCTCATCTACATCTTCAGCTTGATTACGCAGGTGATCATTTGTTTGATTAGCTATGTGATCATTGTCACCTTCAACCTCTTTCATGGAACTCTGAATCCCTTCTTGGAGACGACACGGCAATGCATTTTCAAAGAAAGATGCATTTCTTGATTCTATGATAGTATTCTTGTGTATATCTGGAATAGCAGATTTAAACACCAGAAATTGATATGCACTGCTATTATGTGCATATCCAATGAATATACAATCCACTGATTTCGGTCCTATCCGAACCCGCTTGGATGTAGGCACCGCCACTTTTGCAAGACACCCCCACATTCGTAAGAATTTATAAGAAGGCTTGACACCTTTCCATAACTCATACGGGGTCTTGTCCACCTTCTTTCGGGGTACTTTATTCAAAATATAATTCGCGGAGAGAATTGCTTCCCCCCACATGTTCTATGGCAATCCAGAACTGATTAACATTGCATTTATCATCTCCTTTAACATCCTATTCTTCCGCTCAGCAACCCCATTTGACTGAGGAGAATAAGGCGCCGTGGTTTGGTGGATAATCCCGGATTGAGCACAAATCTCAATAAACGATGATTCATACTCACCGCCACGATCACTTCTTAAAGCCTTAATCTTGCAGCCTACTTGATTCTCAACTTCATTTTTATAAAGAATAAACTTGCCAATTGCCTCATCTTTGCTTTTGAGCAAATAGACATAACAATACTTAGTGAAATCATCAACAAAAGTGATGAAGTATTTATTGCCACCACGTGATTTTATAAACTTTAAGTCACACACATCACTATGCACTAAGTCCAATGGCTCTGAACTTCTTTCAATAGAATGAAAAGAAGATCTTGTCAACTTCGCTTCAACACAAGTCTCACACTTGTGTTTTGGATTAATCTTAAAAGATGGTATGTGATCTAATTTGATTAATCTACGTAAAGATTCAAAGTTCATATGTCCTAGTCTACCATACCACAAATTGGAAGACTCAAGCATGTAAGCAGAAGAACATGCATCTTTATTCATCTTTGGGATAACAGTTATTACATTGAGTTTAAACATACTGCCCAACATATAACCCTTACCCACATACACTCCGCTCTTGGTCAAAACGACCTTGTCGAACTAAAAAACAATGCGAAAACCATGTTTGCTGAGAAGAGACCCTGAGACAAGATTCTTACGAATGTCCGGAACATACAAGACTTCGTTCAAGGTCAGCTCCTTTCCTGACGTCAACTTCAGGACCACCTTTCCTTTCCCCTCAACAATCGAGGTAGCAGAGTTTCCCATAAACAACTTTTCACCGTTTATAACCGGCTCGAAAGTTGTAAATAGCTTCTTTTCAGAGCAGATGTGACGTGTAGCCCCAGTATCAATCCACCATTCTCTTGGGTTTGAGCCCACCAGATTCACCTCAGAGACAACGGCAGACAAGTGCATATCATCCTCCTCATGGGAGTGCTCTTGTATATCTGCCATATGAGCACGAGGTTTGGTCCTGTATGGCTTCTTCTGCTTGCGGCAGTCACTAGCCCGATGCCCCTCGCTACCACAGTTATAGCACTTCCCTAAGAACTGATAGCCTGGTTCCTGTGGCTTGTATGGCGGCTTCTTTGCGACACCACCCTTTGGCCCCAACTTTGAGCCTTTATTCACATGAGGCTTATTCCTCACCCCAGAAGATTTGCCATGCTCAATGACATTGACCTTCACTAAGGAGGTACTCCCTCATTTCTTTCTATTACCCTCCTCAATCCGGAGTCGGACAACCAGCTCTTCAACTGACATTTCCTTGCGCTTGTGCTTCAAGTAGTTTTTGAAGTCCTTCTAACCATTGGGAAGTTTCTCAATGATCACAGCAACTTGGAATGACTCATTCAAAGGCATCCCCTCAGCATGAATTTCATGCAAGATCACTTGGAACTCCTGGACTTGGCTTATCACAGGTTTTGAATCGATCATCTTAAAGTCCAGGAACCGGCCAACTACAAATTTCTTTGCCTCGGCATCCTCAATCCTGTATTTCTTGTCTAGAGATTTCCATAACTCCTTTGCTGAGCCCTTGGCACAAAACAAACTGTATAATAAGTCTGCCAAGCTGTTGAACACATAGTTCTGGCAGAGATAGTCTGTCTGCTTCCATGTGTCAAGCGCCATGACTTTCTGCCTGTTTGGCTCATTCTCTGCCACAGCTGGAGGATCCTCACTCAAAACCTTTGCAAGGTTTAACGTGATCAAGTAGAACAACATCTTTTGCTGCCATCTTTTGAAGTTCACCCTAGCAAATTTCTCTGGGTGCTCATGATGACTGAGCGGTCCTTTCGGAACAGCAGGAGTAACACCAGGGTTGACCACAGAGGTCACAGCAGTAGGGGTTGGCAACCCAGTTGCCTCGGGGTTCAAATCCCCACCAACGTTAACAGTAGTAGCAGCATCAGTGATAGTTGCCATTTCGAAAAATTACACCAGAATATCACGTTCTGTGTTTTTTCAGAAATTAAACTTAACACTAGAAAATCCCATAGTTGAAAATTTAATTCAAAATTAGTCTCACCACTAAAGCTAGAATCGAACATGGTCAAGAATGTTTCCAGGAAGACTGGAGGGGTCACAACAGTCTCACTTAAAACCCAGTTAACCTTTTGATAAAACTTTCAAGAGCATGTTGATTCCTAATCCGTGAGAAACAATTTTTTAAATTAAATTTCCAAGGGATGAACTAGGTTAAAACAAACCAAGGTCCAAAACTTTTACAAGCAATGTAAAACAATTGCTAACAATATAAGCAAATAAAACTTGCTTTTGCAAACTTGGTAAACAAACCAAATAAATCTCAAGAAAAATTCTTCAAATATAAAGGAAAAATAAACCAATCCAATTGAGGATTATAAGTAAACCATAAAATTCCTTCTCACGCTTAGGTATGCCTACAAAGAAAGTTAGTAGCAAACAACGACATAATACAACGCAACTAATCTAAAAAAATTGTATATACAATCAAATATTATTTAACCTTCTAGCAAATTATAAATAATGAATTAAGATACTACACAAGTTACAAAGCCTTATAACTCCTAAATAAATTACAAAACTTACAACTCTAACTATTAAATTAAAAATTAATTGTCATAAATTATATAAGGATTTAATTCACAATAACCATGTAAATAAATATAGGCAAGTTACACAAATTTTATAACTCCAAAAAATAAATTTAATTCATCCAATTAAATCACACACTATTCATGGAAATAAAAATACACGTTACAAACCTTAAAATTTATAATCTCAAATACTAAAATTAAATTTATTGCCATGAGTTATATAAGAATTATTAAATAATAAACATGGAAATAACTTATGTGTATAACTCTAGAAAACTAGAAGCAATTTCACATGCAAATTAGATAGTAAAGCTAGAAGCATGCAAAACCAAAATATACATATGCAACATTAGTCAATTAGGATGAAACCAAATAAGTAGCATGCAATTTATGTAAATAATTTGAATTGTTTATATGTAATAAAAACTAATAACCAAACACTTCAAGTATATAACCATTCTGACAAATTCCCTAAAACGTCTATATATCTTAAAGATGAATAGAATCAACAAAGGAAACCAGAATTTATAATCATCATTTCTATGTATGAAACATAACTGTACACATGCATGTTGCCAATAAACAAATCTTATTACCATGCACCATTAGCAGGAACAATTCAAATTCTTGGACACAGTGGTCGTTTTATATTATACTAATCATGCAATTCATATATGGAACAGTGGGCTAAAGTGATTCCCCCGAAACAGTGTAGGTGTGAAATAAAAAGCTATGATTCTACTCAGTGACTATAGAACCTAAACATGTTCTGTATTAACAGATGCAACAACAGTGTATTATTACAAATTATTGAATTTAAATACATAGATTCATGATAACATAAATTAAAACAAGAACACATGTCGGACATTACGACTAGATTAAACAAAAATACATGATACAACGAAATGGTAGAGAAATCAAACCGAAGCCTGCACGGAAGCAGTTTCCTTAAAACAGATTTTTGCCGCCTCACGGATTGAGTGCTTGAGGAATTCCGGCGTCTGTCTCCCAGGATACGACGGTCAAAACCCAGCTATAGCAGAAGCACTTTCTGTCTAGCTTAGCGAACAAAAACTGTGGCAGCACTCTCTCACTGTAGAAATTTCTACCAAACTGACTAAAGAATGGAAGAAAACAATTTCTGTGTTTGAGACTTGATAGGAGGGTCTCAATTTATACATGTATAGGGGAGAGAGGAGAAGCCTCCAACCTATATGGCTGGTCACTAATGCACCATTAACCTCTGCAATAAAGGCAGGAGTTACAAACCCCATTAATGCAGGAGTTACAAACCCCATTAATGCTCTATTAAACTTTGTAATAAAGGCAGAAGTTACAAACCCCATTACTTCTTTCATGAAGCTAACTTCATGAGGCAATTTCTCATTCAAATCTCAACGGTTTTTGGCCATTCTACTTGTGGTGTAAAGATCTCATTGCAAAGTATCTAGACCCACTTGGACCCAACACAATGAATGGTTGGCACCCACTTTAATATTTAATTAAAGTCACCAAAAATCCATTTTTTCCAACAATAATTACCACAATCAAAGTAACAAAATCATAACTGGAGAATTATTGGAACTTCATGGGCCACCCTTGCTTCATAGTGTAGATTTTCAGGTGGCCTGTGGGTGGAATATATTTAAAATGGTTAATTTGCTAAGGTCTCTTCAATTATTAATTATTAATAAATATTACTTTGTTATTTTCATCTATGATTCTAAATATATTGATTTTTCCAATTAAAAAATTATACAAATACATCCGTTTCGAAAGTTATGTATAAAAAATAAAAGTGATACATTTTTATAATTGAAAATGTTAAAATATTTCAATTCATAGAGATAAAGTGAGATTGTTTTAGGGGTGTTTTGAGAAAATGGTACAAAGTTTATTGTTTGGCTTTTTTTTTACCTTTTTTACCTTTTTTATGTGAGAGATGGTGTGATCCAAAATGGATTAAAAACTGACTTTTGACTTTTTATGATGTTTCCAAATGGCCCCATAGTGTAATTAACCCTACTTAAAAAGAATCATGCTAAAAATAATTTTATCGAATTGTTGTTGAGGTAAAACATAATATCAAAATTATTAAAATTTAATTGTAGTTTTTTATATACTTTTGTTTTTTTTACACATAAAGCAAAACTAATAATGAATGCCATTGAATGGTCATTAACATTTTCTATTTGAAAATAATGATAATATGGATTATTATGATCATTTTTTTTTTTTTGGAAAAAAATATTTAAAGAAATGAAACTAAAAGAGAAGGAGAAGCAGGGCAGGCAGGTGGGAGGCATCAAATAATTGGCATTTTAATTTAGGAAAACTATAATGACAATCCAAGTGGTAGTCATTAATCTCAACAAACAGAAAAGAAGAAAAATTTAAATGTGTAAAATTGATTGAAAATATATAACATAGTATGGTTCATTCATTCTACATCATTCCAATCTCATTTCAATGAATTAAATACCATCTAACATATTTAGAAATGTGTAAAAATATATGTTCCTATTAAATACCATCATCCCATTCCATTCTCATTTCAATGAATTAAATATCATCTAACATATTTAGAAATGTATAAAAATACCTCTTCCTATTTTAGCAAATTATTTTTTTTTCATATTAATGAAGGAGAAGACTTTGTAAGAGGGGCTAATTTGAGCCCACTAAATTATCTAGGCCCAATAGCCCAAGATTAGTGGGCCCGAATTTGTGGCCATCAAACGGGCCGAATCGTTTTAAGCCTCGAAAGGGTTCGGATCCACGAACTTAGAGACTTACTCGGGCCCGGGCTCGAAAGGGTTCGGATCCACAAACTTAGAAACTTACTCGGGTTCGGACTCGAAAAGGTATTGAGCAAGCCTAGAGATCCGAGGCACTCGGACTCGAAAGGGTTCGGATTCACAAACCTAGAGGTCCGAAGCACTTGGCTTCGAACGGATTCAAGTGCAATCTAGAAGTCGCTCCGTTAATGAGTCCCAGAACACTTGCGGGCTCGGAGCTTTCCGGGATCTACGTACCAGAACCATGGGTGTAATGGAGTTCGAACAAAGGACCCGATTCCGAGGACGGTGAGTGGAGATAAATTCACTCTTCGGTTAAACTAGCCTATACCCGAGTCGAGGTGGCACGACCCCGGGGGGTCCCTGAGACTCGGCAATATTTCGCGGCAGGACGTCCTCTGGGACTACCCCTGACCCTTTGGGATGATTGGGGATCATTGGTTGGGTGTGGCTAAGAAGAAGGGTTCGCCGAGGGGTTGATCTCCTTTTCGGGGTTTTTCTCATCCTCGGAGAGGTCACCTCCTCGGACAAGGTGGTTAGAGAGAATATCCCCCATGTGCCTTGCACATGGGCTCCATCCTATATCATGAGGTGCCTATAAATAGCACCCACCTATAGCTTTACAAGGGATGGATTTTGGAGATTTTTCAACTCTTGGGAAAGAACTAATTTCCCCTCTCCATTATCAACCTTGAGAGTGAAAGTGGGAGATCCATGGAAGAGCCTTGCCATTATTCTCTCTCTTGCCATTTTGCCTTCTTCTTCACCCAATCTCTTATCTCCATCATCTCCTTTGTTTTTGTGTTCCTAAGTTGAGATTATTGAAGAATCAAAGCCTCTCATCATATTGTAGAGAATTCGAAGTTGTTCTTCAAGGATCTTCGAAGATCTTCGAATTTTCCAACTCCTTTCTTGAACCCTTTCATACATTTGGCGACTTCACTGGGGAGGCGGATTGGTTAATGGTCTCAACGAGATCTGGAATCCACACAACTCCAACAAGGATGGCGGGAGAAGATGAAGTTCACCAGCAAGGATCCTCTAATAGTGGTGATGACAGGACCATAGCTCCAGATCAACCACTTTTGCTTGAAGCCATTCAAGGACTTCAAAATACTCAGCAAGAGATTCTCACCACTCTTCAGAATCTCACTCACACCATGTTGGTGATGAGTTCTAATTTTGCACCGGCACCAAACGGAAATCAAGCTGGTGGTGGAGTCATCCCTGCTGGAGTGCAAAATCAAATCCAATGAGAAGTAGGCACCAATCAGCCCATGGCTCATGGCAACACGGCCACAGTAACACATGCTCAAGCCGCAGTAGGCGGCAGCAGTTTGCCTACGCCCGGGCCCCATGGCGTGCCAAGCCAAGATCCAATGGTGACTAGAGGAGGTTCTAGTGTAATGAATGGGGCTCCGGCGACTGTTGGTGTCCAGGCAAATACAAGGGGCATGATGGCGCAAAAGGGAGCTCTGCCCGTGCCTAATCTTGTTACGCCACCAGTGAATGTTACTCAAACACCAAGCGGGCCTCCTTTGGTACCAACAACAAATTTGCAAGCACAACCTGGTATAGCGGCGCCGTGCGGTGGACTTTACGGGCCTCAATCCAATGTCCCATCACCAACTGGCTTGTCTATAGGCGCTGATGGCCAATATCGTCAAATGTCCTCACCAATGATGAATTCCCAGCACCAAAATGGTCAAGTCGCCCCTAGCTCAGTCTTCGGATCCATAAGCCAAGTTCCGGGAATACCACCATCAAACTCTCCCCCGCAACAGTTTCTCACTCTCGCCGATGTGCAAGCCATGTTCGATCTCGAACGAGGCAAGAGGACTTTACCCTCTTTGCTTGATCCAGATGTCAAGCCGCCTTACCCTATTGAGGTACTGAGTTATCCATACCCCGAGGGGTATACTGTGCCGAAGTTCATTAAATTTGATGGCAAACAAGGAAATGCCTGAGAACATGTTGTGCGATTCATCGAGACTCTGGGTATTCATGGTCCAAACCATGTCCTCCGGCTGAGAGAATTCTCTAAGTCCCTCACTGACCGAGCATATAGTTAGTACGTCAATTTGGCCCCAAACTCTGTCCGAAGTTAGGAGGAAATGGTTAACAAATTCCACTCTAAGTTCTTTCAAGTGGCGTAGAAGGTGACCACACTTACATTGTGTAAAGAAAAGCAGCAAGAAAGTGAAGACATCCTTGACTACGTCAAAAGGTTTCAGGACAAGGCGGTGGATTGCCATGAAGCAGTGGAGGAGAGCTATCTGGTTCAAATCTGTCTAGAAGGGGCATTGAGCAGGTACAAAATGTTTCTAGTTAATCACAAGCTGCCCACATTCTCGGCACTAATAGAAGCAGCTCGGAACATTAACATTCCTTAGGCTCAGGAGTCCGGATTTAAGGCCAGTTACAAGACTAGCTTCAAATCGTCTCGTGGACCTATTGTTGCTGCTGCCTCTGCCCCAGATACCCGAAAGTCACAAGGAGGAGGTCATAGAGGCCAGAAGAGGAAGCAATATAATGGTGAAAAGGGGAATGTTTCTTACCCATGTGGAATCGAGGAAGTAAAAGCTCTAGTTAAGGAATGGGTGGCTGACGGAGAGCTAAAATTGCCTTATGTTGAAGAAATACCATCAAAAAAGGACCGTGAGAGCCCTGAATTTTGTGTCTTCCATCGTACATTGAAACATCCGACAGAGAAGTGTTGGACTCTCAGGAAAATCTTCAGAGATAAAGTCGAGGCAGACGAATTGAGGTTCAAAAAGCAGGGGACTCAAGACATCCGAGAACAACCATATCCTTAGCACCGAGACAAGGGCAAGAATGTTGCTATGATAGCTTATGAAGGCCCGATGATTGAGGCTATTGCCAATCTCGATGACGATGATTGTTATCTAGACGACAGCCTCGAGCCAGAGGGCGAGCAAGTTTACTATGGAAGTGCTCTCGATCCAGAGGGCAGAACCTTTATGACTCATGTCGAAGATCCCTTTGATCCAGAAGGAGGAGAAGAGTACTACGGAAGAGGAGGACACCATGTTTTTGTGGCATCTTATTTTGAAGAGACCGAGGAGATGGTTAACTACGAGCCTCCAAGAGTGGAAAAAGATCCGGATCACTATGCCAAAACCCTGCAAGATTGTGTAAAGTTCAAGCAATTCTTCGACTAGCTTGGACTTTCCAAGGAGGCAAGAACAGAAATCACCAAGTCTATCATCAATATAGCTGAGGCACACCATAAGGAATGCATGTCGGTCGAGGGATCTATTCCGAGGAAGGCAAAAGAACAATCTAGTGCCATTACTTTCTCCGAGACTGATCGGAAGTATCCTTTTTCTCACAACCGCCCACTTTATGTGACTGCCTTTATTAACGGGGTTGAGTTCAAAAGAGCCTTTCTGGACAGCAGAGCCTCTATCAACATTATGACTCGTGCTACTCTAGAAAAGGCCGAAATTCCTGAAGGGCGCATTATGAAGCAGCCGATAGTCATCATTGGCTTCGGTGGAGAAAGAAGAGTTACTATTGGATGCGTAACAGTTGATTTAGCCGTCGGAGAGATTCACTCGGCCACCAAATTCCATATTATCGATTCCGAAGCAAATTATCACATCATTCTAGGGAGGACCTGGATGCATAGATATGGGGCTGTACCATCGAGTTATCATCAGTGTGTTAAGGCTAAATGGGGAAAGAAGACGGTGACAATTCAAGCTACAGAAAGGCCTTTCGAGACCCATGAAGCTCATTATTATGATGCCATCTTCTTCACCGAATTGGCTGTCGAAGAAGTTCCCACCACCTCTAAGCCTCGCGGGGTCAAAATTCCTCGTTGGGAGGATATCAAAGATGACAAGGAGCCAGGGGCAGAATCAAGTAAACGGCCGATGTCTAGACCAGGAAGTCCGCCTGTTCCTCGGAAGGTGATGAAAGTCTGAGAAGGGGGCAAGATGGTGTACTATTTATGAAGGTGCGGGGAGTCGGTTTCTTCAGTCACCGACTCCGAGTCAAAAGAAGAGCCTCCTGACAATGACATAGTGACAAAGCCTGAAGTGGCTCCAGAATACATGCAAGATGGGCCGAAGCCTCAACCCGAACAACTTATTGAAATAGATCTGAGTGATGGACAAGATGCACCGAGGCCGATATTCGTAAGTTCGAGCCTTAGCCCAGAGAAGCGGGAACAGTTGTTAAAGTTGATAAGCGGGTACTCAGATGTGTTTGCTTGGTCATATAAGGAAATGCCCGGACTAGATCCTGACCTAGTCTCCCACTATCTTGATGTGTTCCCAAACTCCAAGCCAATTAAGCAAGCTGCTCGAAAATATCATCCAGATCTCGAAGAGAAGATTAAGGAGGAGATTGAAAAACTTCAACAAGCTGGTTTCATCCGGCCAATACAGTACCCCACGTGGTTAGCAAACATCGTGCCCGTAAAGAAGAAGAATGGCCAAATCAGAGTATGTGTAGACTTTCGAGATTTGAACAAATCTTGCCCGAAGGATGAATTCCCTCTTCCTCACATCGACACCCTCGTGGATGCCACCTCGGGACACCAGATGTTCTCATTCATGGATGAATTCAGTGGATACAACCAGATTAAGATGGCTGAAGAGGACGCAGAAAAGACTGCTTTTAGAACACCTCTCGGAAATTTCTTCTATACAGTCATGCCTTTCGGACTCAAGAATGCCGGAGCAACTTACCAAAGGGCTATGACTGCAATCTTTCATGACATGATCCATCATGAGGTGGAAGATTATGTTGATGATCTAGTGGTGAAATCCAAGAAAGAAGAAGACCATCTCCGAGACCTTGAGAAGGTATTCAAGAGGTGCCAAAAATTCAAAATGAGGATGAATCCTCTCAAATGTGCTTTCGGGGTGACAGCCGGGAAGTTCCTCGGGTTTCTTGTACATAGGCATGGTATCGAGGCAGATGAAGACAAGGTTAAGTCTATCAAAGCAATGCCCCCCCCCCACATTCTCAGAAGGAGTTAAAGAAGTTCCTCGGGAAGGTGTCTTATATTCGGAGATTTATCCCAGCACTTGCAGAGATTTCTGCCCCTTTTGGCTCATTGTTAAAAGGAGATGCCAAGTTCGAGTGGAATCAAGAGCACCAAAAGGCCTTTGAGAGAATCAAAGCGGCCTTAACCTCGCCTCAGACCATGATAGCCCCACAGCCCGGGGTCCCTCTAATGTTGTACCTAACCTCAACCCCCAAGTCCATAGGGGCATTACTAGTCCAAGATGTAGACGGAGCAGAACGCCTGGTGTTTACATCAGCCGGAAGATTCGAGGAGCAGAAGTCCGATATACTCCGATAGAGAGACATTGCTTAGCTTTGGTATTCACCGCCCAAAAGCTCAGACATTACTTCTTAGCACATCAGATTCAGATTGTTACTAGAAGTGATCCAATCCGATACCTCCTCAGCAAGCCTGCTCTAACCGGGAAGGTGGCAAGATGGTTGCTAGCACTGGGTGAATTTGAGATCACATGTGTAGCTTCCAAGGCAATCAAAAGCCAAGCCTTAGCTGATCTCCTTGCTCAATTTCCAAGCGGTGACTATGAACCAGTAAATGAAGAATTAAGAGGAGAGGTGCATGCAGCTATGGCTTCCGAGGAAAGCTTCTGGACATTGAGCTTTGACGGAGCAGCAGCCGGAGGGAAAGGAGGAACTGGGATAGTCCTTGCAAGCAAAAGTGGGGAAAAGTTATATTTGTCTTATAAATTGGATTTTCATTGCTCAAATAATGAAGCCGAGTATGAGGCTTTTATTTTAGGCTTGATAGCAGCTGAGAAGCACAGTATCAAGAAGATTCGAATTCGGGGGGACTCAAAGCTGATAGTGAAGCAAGTTTCAGGACAGTTCGTCTTGAAGGAGCCTGCCTTGGCCACATATCGAACAACAGTCCAAAGGCTTCTTGACAAATTTCAGAAGGTCGAAATAGAGCATGTGCCTCGCTCCGACAACAAGTTTTCAGATGCCCTCGCAACATTAGGAGCAAGAGTTGACATTACAGAGGAGGAGGCGACAATTATTATCAAGAAGAGAACAGAACCTTCAATAATACCCGAAGACAAAGACCTTCCGGAGGATTGGAGAGGAGAAGTTCTCGAACAACTCAGAAGCAAAGTTGGAAAACTGACTATGGCCAAGCTTGCCCAATTCATGATAATTCAAGGTGAACTTTACTTCCGAGGAGGTACTGGATTCCTAGCCCGGTGTGTTGGCCAACAAGAAGCAAGCTTCCGACTACAACAGATTCATGAAAAATCCTGCGGGGATGGGGATATCAGTCTGTACAGAAGGATCCAAAGACAAGGCTATTATTGGCCCGAGATGGAGAAGGCCTCAAATCAACTACAGAGAGAATGCCCCAAGTGTCAGTCATACATCCGGGAGGATGAGAGTTGCTTTGAAATTGATACCCCTGACTGGAGACAAGTCTACATTGACTATCTCAAAGAGGGGACACTACCTGAGAGCCCGAGGGACATTGCACACCTCAAGAGGAGAGCAAGGCGGTACTTTCTTGATCAGGACAAGCTTTACAGAAGAAGCATTGAGGGCACCCCCTTGAGGTGTCTCTCCAAGGAAGAATCAGATCTAGTCCTCGGAAGAGCCCACGAAATTGAGCATCAATGAGGGGCTCGACTGTTCGAACAACTTATACACCTTGGGTATTATTGGCCTACCATGGAGTCAGATGCATCCCATCATGTAAAGAGGTGCCAGACTTGTCAGAAGCATGGAAATTTGATCCATGCTCCAGCCGTAGACTTGCATAGCATCCGAATGCCATGGCCGTTCCATACCTGGGCTTTTGATCTGATAGGGCCCATCTCCACACCTTCTAAGGGGTACAAGTGGATTCTCGCAGCCACATAATTGAGCACAAAGTGGGTCGAAGCAATTCCTCTAAAGAACGCTACGGGGCCTGCAGTCGCTAACTTCATCAAGGAGAATATAATTTGCCAGTTTGGAGTACCAAACACCATCCTCTCGGATAATGGCACTCCCTTCATAAACAAATATGTGAAGAGCCTCCTAGAGACTTACCAAGTGAAGCATCACAAATCCACACCCTACTATCCAAAAGGGAACGGGCAAGCGGAGGCCACAAACAAGACACTGATAAGGATTCTGAGCAAGATGATGGATGAATTTGGGGGGACTTGGTCCGAACAGTTGATAGTAGCCTTATGGGCGTATCGTACTTCAAAGAGAAAGCCGACTCAAGCAACTCCTTACTCCCTTGTGTATGGGTCCGAGGCAGTGCTACCCATAGAGTTGGAAACACCATCTGCTCGGATGGCTCTTGCCTCGGGGATGGTATTGGAGCCTCGAACCACAAGATTGAAAGCATTAGAGGAAAAGCATGACAGAGCTGCAAAAGTCATGGAAAGGTATCATGAGTCCATCGCCCGAGCCTATAACCAGACTGTGGTACCAAGAAAGTTTGAAGAAGGTGATCTAGTATGGAAGATTGTAGACCCAATCATGCGAGGACAACCTTTGCCCAAGTTTTCTCCAAAATGGGAAGGGCCTTACAGGGTGGTTCAGGCGAGCTCAAGCGGGTATTACAAGCTTGTAAGGGTTGAAGATGGCTTCCGAACTGGCCCGCTCAATGCAAAGTTTATCAAGCATTACTACCCATAATTAGACTCATCTATGTTGAAATTCATTTTCATTTTCTTACTTTGTCTAAAAGTTGTATTTCCTTTACGTTATGAAGAAGCTGGTTTTCTCTATGGTGTATGTTTTATCCCATCACTTGCAGTGAATCTATCATACTTTTGTCAAGAAAGTTGAAGATTAATGAGAATATTTCAGCTTTTATAAACATGTGCGTATGATTGTTCTTTCCATTGTATCATTCGAAATAAATATTTTATCAAGTAGAATGAGAAAACAATGCGAAAATATCCAAACAGCAAAGATTTTGTCATTTCATTGCATTGTCCTAGATAAAACATTTTTATTGAAAGGGGCAGGAAAGTAATACAAAAAAAGAAAACAACAGCTCAATCTTTCCTAAAGATACCCTCGAAGAAGCTGCCCGTCACATCTACATCCGGAGGACAAACAGCAGAGTGTGCCTCTAAAGTCTCCAAGGCCCGAGCATAGCCCGATTCAAGCTCGCGAAGAGTTGCCTTTGTCTCCTCTATAGAGGTTCGATAAGAGGCAAGCACAGACAAAAGTTCCACCCGATGACTGGCGCTAGAAGCTATATCTAGGCGCTTCCGAAGCCATGATAAGTCCACTTGGTGACGCTCCATGTCAGAGATCCCCTGATACGCTGTCTCGACCACTTTCCCATTAAGGTCACACAGCCGTTGCCTGTCCAAGCTGTACAAGATAGTGGCAAAAGACTCGAGAAGAGCAGTCTGAATGAGTGGACATTGGCAAGCAAATGAAGCAAAGGTCTCCGGGTAACTCGAATGCACATGCTGTAGAACTGAAGCAAACTCAGGAGCTACCCAATAATGGAGAAATGACACCTTGCCAGAAGCCGAGGAAGGAATTGGAGCCGGAAAGCTGCTAGTCTCAGGAATCTCCCCAATGTCTATCGGGTTAGATGAACCACCCAGAGGGGTAACTCCCGGCAGAGGTCCCGAGCCTGAGAATGTGGAGCGATAAGGGGAAAGGCCAAAAGCATCACTATCAAGGTGGAAATCACTGAGATTCAAATCCAAAATATTCGAAGGCACTGGCGATGAAGAACCTCTAGCAGTCGTCTCAAAGGCAGGTGTCCCCCCTTGAGAAGGAGAACCATGAGGAGTCACAAAGAGAGTCGGAGCAGAGTAAGAGGCAGGTGAAGGCAGGACCCCGGTAGCAGCTAACACTGGAGCAGAGTCCGAGGCAGGTGAAGGCAGGACCCCGGTAGCAGCTAACAATGAAGAAAAGATAAGGAAGTCTTATTAGGGGCAGGGAATAGTAAAGCCATTTGAGTAAAGATTTCTCACAGATAGAAGTAAATGACAAACTTTAGAAAGAAAGATTACCAGAGGGAGAATTAATATGCAAAGCCGGAGCAACTGAAGGACTCCTAGCATCAACAAAGTCACTTGGCCATATAGGGAGCACCTGATCGATCTCAATGTCTGATGAAGCCTGAACAGTAGCAGTCATCCCTGAAGAAGGAAGGAGAGCTGGAGGATGAGAATCACCATAAGTGCCAGAGCGAGTCTCAGAGATTTCTAGCACATCCACTTCTACACCATTCCCAGAGGCGCACCTCGTCTCTACATTGCTTCTAGAAGCATGGCATGCGGCATCAATTTTTGTGGCATCAGTCCCTCCAGTAATCCCAACATCAGAACGGTGAGCCCCAATAACCTCGTCACCAAGATAGCGCTCCTCCTCAGCTACGGTAGGGCAGTGACGACGCATGCGTGGGATAAGGTCACAAAAATGATCGGAGGACTCAGCCTCATCATCATCGTCATCATCATCTATAACAGCTATACGAGGGGTGCGCATCTTCACAAGTCTTGCAGACAAGGGGAGGGTGTCATCCAGGTCTGAATCCGGCCTGGTGGAGGAAGCATGGCCAGTAGCCACGGTACTGAGAACGTCAGTAGCTGTAGGGTCCTACACAACTAGGAGTCCTTCAGTTGCTCCGGCTTTGCGACTAGACTTTCTTGCGACTAGAATTAATAAAAAGTGTTCATTTAAGAAAGTCTAGTCGCAAGAAAGAAGGTAACTTCAAAAAGAAATTTCGGGTACCTCATGAAGCCTTTTGGAAAGGCGAGGAGCGGAAAGACTGGCATCAGAAGTCCTCTTGTGAGCCATCTTCTTAAGGCGGGTCGTTCGAGGACCAGAAGCCTTATTCAAAGGGACGGGCTCTGGAGAAATAACTGCCAAGCTAGAAGCAGACGCCCGAGCTGAAGGGTCAGTTGGAGCAGATGAAATGAAGAAACTCTCGTACATGTGATCAGATTTCCGGCTCTCAGGCAGCCGAAGAGAAGAGTCCTTCTTATAGATCGGTGGAGGCAAACATATGGTCGGTCTGCTCTGGACAAATGCAATAAACGCATCGATATTCTTCTTCCAATATCGCCTGAAAGAGGGGGTGAAGCCCCCTACTCGGCTCAAGCCTGGCATCGTCAAAGACCCGGATATAGGAAGCACGGTATGTACGAGTCCGCGGGTAAAGTGCCCGTAGCTCTCTGAGAAAGATAATGAAGGAGGTGCTGGCCTCGGGGCACATTGGTCAAACCCGAACTGACATGCTACACGGTCAGGTCTATAAACGGCACTATCAACGCCTTCCTCATGCCATACCGGTAATGAACTCGGATGGATCATGATCAGCATATCAACAAAGGGTGCAGGGATGCTCTTCGGCAAAGGAAAGGACACCGAGCGGGAGGAACCATGATAGATAAGCGGTGTGGCCACACCCACCGGTGGGCATACATACGGCTGTGCCACAAAGCGCCGGGGATCATCCACCAGAGTATTCAAGGATAAGGTGGAAATGGTACGTGACCAACGTGTAATCAACGGCTGGCAAGACTTCGCTTTCTCAAATGTTCGAGACCTATCAGTACCGAGCACGGGGATGCCATCTTTATCCACTATCTCCCGAAGAACCTCTGCCTCGAATACAGTCGGAGCAGGGGCAAATTTTGGGAACCTCTCGAAGAAGAAACAAAGTAGGAACTGGCTGTGAATGAAGGAGATAGGCTCATATCGACCCACGGAGCAAACCATATCTCGATGTAGTAAATCCAGCCGATAGTAGAGATTCCCAAGAAATAATGGAGCCAAAGGGATCCGATCTCCTTTGAAGAGCCTGACTGCCAAGGGGAAGACGAAAGGATTGAGGGAATCCGGAGGTGTGCTCGGAAGAATGAAGAATGAAAGGAAGCAAGCCAGAAATCCCAAGAAATAGAGCCTGGAGCCATACATCGGACCGGTCTCATACTCCCGAGAGTCAGGGTCAGCATCTCTGGCCAAGGGCTGAAGATCCTTGAAGAAGTGGCGGATCCATGCAGTATAGGAGGCACGGTCCGTCCTTACTCGACTAGTCCTCCTCGCTGAACCATCAAAGACGGAACTCCATCGGCCACAAGCTTGAAGATTTAGCTTCAGAGATTGGATCAAAGAGTCATCCTCAGGGGGTGTCCGCTCAGGGTCGAAGGCATCAGGGCCGGTCACTTCCAGACGCAGCAACATGAACACATCCTCAAGGGTGGGCCCCATCTCGTGCTGGCCAAGTATAAAGGTGTGTGTCTCGGTACTCCACCGAAGAGCCATGGCTTCAAGGCTAGCATTGTTACGCTGGATGGATAGGGACCGAGATATTTTCACCGGGATTAATAGCCGGATCTCCTGAAGCCGCTGACAGAGGCTCCTGTTCGAGAGGACATCATCGACCCACTCCTGCCAACCAAAGGGAGGGTTTGAGAAGGCCTTGAACTGAGGATAACAATATGGAAAGTCCCCCCGCTCAATCCGAAAGCGTAGCACCGAGGAAGGAGAAATGAGGGCCTCATGTCCGGAGTCAGTGTCCTCAGTAAGACATAATGGGGGTCCCTTAGGAGATAGAAGAGAAGTGGTGGAGGTAGCCGCCCACCAGAAGGGGTCTTTCCGACCGAAATAAGGAGATTTTCTCCACTCAGATGCCGGAGGTACATCCCTCTCTTTCATGAGAGCCGGTTCTGATGACCCCGGGACAATGGGTTTCTTTCGAGAAGACATATAGCTGAAATAACCGGTGTAAATAACAAGGAGTTGACCGTATTAAAATTCAGAATATTGGAATTAAAGCAACACATTCGAATGAAATTTCGTCGTCAACAATTCATTTTCTCGGGTATTTTTCAAGCTAAACAAATTACAGTACCAATATGTGCATCATCAACATACAGATTTTCGGTTTCTACCACCAATAAGAGGTGCAATATCATAGGTCGTCTTGTGATGAAGTTCAAACGGGTCAATTTCTCAAAGTCACTATGTTCCATATTAAAGGTCCAATTTATACGGGGCTCAAAATTTGGATAGAGTGAAGTGCAATAGCAAATTTCAGGCCCAAGATCAGAAGCATTTTATATTTCTCATCCGTAGCAAGATTCAATGGGTCGTTATGCAAATTACAAAAATGTCCTTTCTAAAGTCCATATTCATAAGCCCAGGATTTTCTCTTTCCATGTCAAAAATGGAGCTCAAATACTAGTCAACAAGTTATATCCGGCCTTTTTTTCTCGGCGATAAAATTCAACAAATTATGTTCAAGTCAAGCCCCTCAATAAGGTTTCAAGTGCTAATGTATGTTTCCATATGGCCAAAATCACAGTGTTTGAGCTAAAAAAAAAATGTCATTGGGATTGCCACAAAAAAATCAAGTCCGTATTCAGATTCAGTTTTTTATTTTATTTTATTTTATCAGATTACTTGAGCCCTCTACATTGCCACAAAAATATATTTAAATATATTTATAGTCGGAAGAGGGGGCCGAATTTCATACTTACAAATTTGGGCAGTTAGAGTGGTGAAGTCCGAAGCCGATACTGGAAATTTAAGCTGAAATCAGAGAGGCTTTACAGACTGTGATCAACAAGATTGAGCTAGGCTTGGCAGGACCACACACGTTGCGTTGAGTGGGCGAACGTGCGTGGTCGGCGTCAGACAAGTTGAAGTCGGAAGCAACGCTGGAACCATAGAAGAGTAGGCAACCACACACGTTGCGTTGAGAGGGCGAACGTGTGTGGTGTGCGTTGGAGCCGTTGAAGACAACGGGGATGTCGTAGCGGAATCAGCAACCACACACGTTGCGTTGAGAGGGCGAACGTGTGTGGTCTGCGTTGGGGTAGTTGAAGCCAATGGTGGAGTTCCAGCAGAGAGAAGCCAACAGTGATTGGCAATGGAGCAGCAGCAGATTGAAACCAACAATGTACACACGGCTTCAATAGCAGATTGAATTCGGCTCTGCAATAACAATCAATGTGCACACAACTTCAGCTTCTAACCTGTTAAAAAAAAATGTGTCATTGGAATCACAGATGTTGGAACAAGACTTTTCACATAAACTGCCACAAAATATATATGTATATACAAGAGGAAAAGGGATCCACACACATTATCTCATGCTTCACAGCAACCTTCAAACATCTTGGAGCCTACTGCTCATGGAAAGAATAGTAATGAAAGTTTGTTAGATGATTCACTTCCAGCAGAATACTCAGAAGATGAATGTCCCGAAAATTTGGACTCTGTTTTGTGCAATACAGTTTCTTGTGATGATTTCAGAATCCCTCAATAGTGTTATTGACTCTTCTACGGTTGCAACATCCAGAAACAGTTTGCATATTGCTGATGCTACCACAGTCCCATTGTCTTTAGATCAACATGACCAAGATTCAGAGTCAAAATCTGCCCAGAAGATTAATGCTATTGAGATTGCAGAAGACACTGTATATGATAATCAATATATATATATATGTATATATTCTTGCCCAAAGTTTGTCAAGCAATAAAGTAAAAAAAAAAACTGAAGCACTAGCAGATTCAAAGCTAAAAAAAATAATAATAATAAAATGAAATATATAATATATATACATCATAAGCCATATATATCTATACATTCGAAATGCTTACCAAAAGCAGAGATGAGGAAGAACGCTGGACAGCCGTGACCGGCGATGAAGTGGCAGCAGAGTGAAGTCAACACCGAGCTCCGGAGTAGCTGATGACGCAGAAGAGCAGTGACGTTGCAGAGAGGCCGGCGTCGTGTGGGTCGGCGCAACCAAGCTCCGGAGTGTCTGAATCTCTAGGTTGAAATGAAGCACCACCTATGGTGAAATAGAGTGGGCGATGGCATGGAATAGTAGTATCCGAAGCTGTGGCGACGGACAGCGTGCTAAGTGTGCTGATGGCTGTGAGCGAGACAATGCTCTGCGTCGCTGATTTGCTACACTGCTGATGAAGATGGCGTGGGTCTTCGGTGACACCGACGATGCTGGCACTTGGAGTTGCAGTTGTGGGCTATGAGCAAGCAACTACAGAGCTTCGTTGAAAGAAGAGAGCTGGGTCTTCGTTGAAGAGCAAGAGTTGCACTGCTGATGAAGATGGCGTCGGTCTTGGTTTCAGAGAGAGAAGGAGACCTGAAATAGCTGTGGGCAAGAAAGATTAAAAAATAATAATAATAATAATAATAAAAGAAAGAGGAAGGTTAGTGACCTGTGGCGGCTGTGCAAACAAAAAGGAAGATGTATAGAATAGGGTTGTGGCTCCTTTCTTTAAATAGAAGAAAAAGGAGAGGTGTGATGCTGTGTGATGCTAGAATATTCCTTCAAGGTTGTGTATATCCATATAACAAACATATAACGGCCTGGTGACTCATCAATTTGCCAAACAAAAAGAGTGTGTGGGTATTATCTTTTCTTTCCTTTTGTTTTTTTTTTTTAAAAAATGCTTCTTTATTCTTTGGTTAAAAAATACATATTTTCAGTGGGAGCAAAAAAAAAAAAAAAAAAAAAGTACAAAAATTTTAATTTTTTGCTTGTCAATTTTTTCTGTAAATTGAAGTACGTCCTGAACTTTATCCATAGGCTCTACCGTGACAACATTTTTTTTTTTTATTTTATTTTATTTTATTTTTGGGACGTGATGCGAAGCAGAGCCGAAGAGATGACAGTATGCATGTCCGAGAAATTACAATTTCTCATACACGCAGGGGGCAAATGTAAGAGGTGCTAATTTGAGCCCACTAAATTATCTAGGCCCAATAGCCCAAGATTAGTGGGCCCGAATTTATCGCAAGTCTAAGATTGGTGCGCCCGAATTTATCGCCATCAAACGGGCCGAATCGTTTTAAGCCTCGAAAGGGTTCGGATCCACGAACTTAGAGACTTACTCGGGCCCGGGCTCGAAAGGGTTCGGATCCACAAACTTAGAAACTTACTCGGGTTCGGACTCGAAAAGGTATTGAGCAAGCCTAGAGATCCGAGGCATTCGGACTCGAAAGGGTTCGGATTCACGAACCTAGAGGTCCAAAGCACTTGGCTTCGAACGGATTCAAGTGCAATCTAGAAGTCGCTCCGTTAATGAGTCCCAGAACACTTGCGGGCTCAGAGCTTTCCGGGATCTACGTACCAGAACCATGGGCGTAATGGAGTTCGAACAAAGGACCCGATTCCGAGGACGGTGAGTGGAGATAAATTCACTCTTCGGTTAAACTAGCCTATACCCGGGTCGAGGTGGCACGACCCCGGGGGGTCCCT
Source organism: Camellia granthamiana (assembly GCA_036172215.1). Taxonomy (NCBI): domain Eukaryota; kingdom Viridiplantae; phylum Streptophyta; class Magnoliopsida; order Ericales; family Theaceae; genus Camellia; species Camellia granthamiana. The sequence continues at coordinate 42,441,951 of CM069916.1, forward strand.
GAGACTCGGCAATATTTCGCGGCAGGACGTCCTCTGGGACTACCCCTGACCCTTTGGGATGATTGGGGATCATTGGTTGGGTGTGGCTAAGAAGAAGGGTTCGTCGAGGGGTTGATCTCCTCTTCGGGGTTTTTCTCATCCTCGGAGAGGTCACCTCCTCGGACAAGGTGGTTAGAGAGAATATCCCCCATGTGTCTTGCACATGTGCTCCATCCTATATCATGAGGTGCCTATAAATAGCACCCACCCATAGCTTTACAAGGGATGGATTTTGGAGATTTTTCAACTCTTGGGAAAGAACTAATTTCCCCTCTCCATTATCAACCTTGAGAGTGAAAGTGGGAGATCCATGGGAGAGCCTTGCCATTATTCTCTCTCTTGCCATTTTGCCTTCTTCTTCACCCAATCTCTTATCTCCATCATCTCCTTTGTTTTTGTGTTCCTAAGTTGAGATTATTGAAGAATCTAAGCCTCTCATCATATTCTAGAGAATTCGAAATTGTTCTTCAAGGATCTTCGAAGATCTTCGAAAATCTTCGAATTTTCCAACTCCTTTCTTGAACCCTTTCATACAGACTTCAATCTAATTCAAAAATTTTATCTGTAATTAAATCATATTTATTTATTTTTTTTAAAATAGATGACATATATAGTTTTAAGTATATAATAAAACAATAAAATATTATACTACAATTATTAGATCAATTTAATTTTTTTATGACCGAGTTATACATCAAAATTTATAAAAATAGACAAAACTATATTTTTAAAATAAATCTTGTTATAGACTTCACAATCTCAAATAACATGATCCAATTGGTGAATAGATTGGACAGACGATTCGCCCCCAATGAAAACACAATGGGTCATTAGCCCATTTAGTTATCAATAAATATTTTGATTAGTACCATGTTTAATGTATATTCAGTGAATTATTGGACCAATAAAGTACTGTTCTTTACTTTAAGCCAAAGTCAATGGAAGCATAGGTTTTCAATTGATAGCAGAATCACCACTGGTATTGGATTGGGTTTCACTTCCCTCTTAAAATTAATTAAGAAAAAGGTAAGAAATTCATCTTTACAAATTTTGAATTTACTCTGAATGTATTTTGATATTAAAAATTGAATTGATGAACGGTGGTACTACATGCACCAATTAATATAAACATACCAACTAATGTTATGTCATTTTTACTGACCTCACCTATTATACAAATCATAAATATCCAAAACATCTAAAATTATGCCACATCATCGGTTACTATATTAGTTAGTATATTAACTAGTACAAATAACATTATTCATTGACGAATAATAAAGTCTACATATGAAATGAATCTGAGCCATTAAATTTTTTTTAAAATAAATTCGAAATTGATAAAGGTAAATTTATAATATCATGGATTAATTAATGTTAAAAATGGCTTGCGTATTTTGCAACATTCAACATTGGGGTGTTTTGGGAAGATAAAAAGTTATTTTTTTTTCACTTTTTTTTAAATTTTTTATGAGAGAGCAAAATGGGTTAAAAGTTGAGAAGTGACTTTTAACTCACTTCCCAAAATAGGCCATTATCCTCGCAAAGTAAATCATGTGACTTTTAACACCCCAATGTTGAATGTTGCAAAATACTCAAGTCATTTTTAACATTAATTAATCAATAATATTATAAATTTACCTTTATCAATTTAGAATTTATTTTTAAAAAAAAAATTAATGGGTCAGATTCATTTCATATGTAGACTTTATAATACGTCAATAAATAATGTCATTTGTACTAGTTAATATACTAACTAATATACTAACCGACGATGTGACATAATTTTAGATGTTTTGAATATTTATAATTTGTATAATAGGTGAGGTCAGTAATAATGACATAACATTAGTTGGTATGTTTATATTAATTGATACATGTAATACTACCGTTCATCAATTCTGTTTTTAATATCAAAATACATTCAGAGTAAATTCAAAACTTGTAAAGATGAATTTCTTACATTTTTCTTAATTAATTTTAAGAGGGAAGTGAAACCCAATCCAATACTAGTGGTGATTCTGCTATCAATTGAAAACCAACCGTGCTAAAGGCCTCGAAAGAGAGGCTCGAATTTGCCTCGAAAATTTGTTTTGTTTCGGTTTTTTTTTTTTGGAAAGGGCTTTCATGTGTATCCTAAAACCTAAATTCTCAAAAAAAAAAAAAAATTTAAACCAACACAGCTCAATAAATAAAATAAAATAAAATAAACAAACCAACATAGCCCAAAAAAAAAAAAAAACAGTTGTATTAGACTGATTGGGTGATAAAATTGACTGATCAGTTAGACTGCTGGTTAAAATTTGTTAATTATATATAGTTTTGTACGAGTCCTTACTATATTTTTATTTCAAATCAGAAAGATTCGGAAAAAATAAAAACCTAAACCTTAAATCCTAAACTCTAAATCCACCCCTACACATAACCATCCTTAAAAAAAATAATAATAATAATAAAATAAAATAAAAAAATAAAATAAAATTTACAACAGCCCAACAAATAAATGAATAAATAAAAACAACCAAACTAACACAACCTAACAAATAAATAAAAATAATAATAAAAACAATCAAACCAACAAAGTTTTAAAGGAAAAGAAAAAAAAATACAACCCAACAAATAAATAAAAATAATAATAAAAACAATCAAACCAACACAGTTTTAAAGAGAAAAGAAAAAAAAAAGACATTTTAAACCACATTCGAGGCCTCAAATTCGAGGCCTCAATCCTTTTCTATTTCATTAAGTCTTAATTAAGATTTTTTTTGAAAATAGTGATTGGTCATCATTTATAATTATGAACATAACAATTTGACATTTATTTTGATTTTCAAACTTTTAAAATATCAACTTTCAAATTGAAAAAATCTAAAAAAAAAATAAAATGCAAAAAAAAAAAAAAAACTAATCAGTATGTTTGGTTTCAGTTTTTTTAATTCAATTTTTTGGAAATTAAGTTTTTTTTTCGTGTTTTTTTATTTTTAGTGAATATTTTTAAAATTTTAATCAATTTTTTACTTTTTTAGATGCACCTTACTTAGATATATCTAAATAGTATAATATTTGTGAAAAAATATTTTAAAATTTTAATAAATTCACAAAAATACGAAAAATGTACTAAATTTTCATTTTTTTTTTTGTGTATTTTTGGTTATTTAGTAAATTTTTTAAAGATTTTTTTCACAAATATTATACTTTTTAAGTGTATTTATGTTAGGTATGTCGAAAAATTTAAAAAAAATACTTAAAATATTAAAAAAAAATCCAGTGAAAACAAAAAAATACGAAAAACAAAAAAAAGTAAAATTTTTTGAAAAGTGAATTCTGAAAACTGAAGCCAAACAGAGTGAGATACTTTTTTTTTTTGAAAAAATCAAAAAACTGAATTATTGTTTTATGCAAAACTAAAAATTTTGTGTCTACAAAAGAAAATGATGATGGAACATTGATATGTAAAATTGAATTGTGTCTGACGTTCGAGCGTGACTTTCCACGCTTGAGCAGACTGCATGTATAACAGTCCGTGAAGATGACATTTTTGTTCACTTTTTCATTTCTCTCTCTCTCTAAAACTTTTCAAAAATCTAAATCTTGAGTTTCTCTCTTTAAAACTCACATTCTCTCTTCTATTTCATCTAGATCCGTTGATCTCTTCACCCTAGTGCCTTTAAGAAAAAGGTAGAGCGCTTCAAGATCTTCATTTTAATCCGAAGAGAAGTGGTTTCGGTGCTCTTGGAGTTTCATTCTTGCTTGGCTCGTCTTCTCTTTTTGATGTACGGATTTTCTACACTTTGTTATGGTTTTTAACTTAGTTATTTGTATATTGTGTAACAATGGTGGTCTTGGGAGTATTATGAACAAACCTAAGGTTCGGATATAAAATGAAAAAAGGGGTTTTTGAGATATGTGGAATAAGTGGGTTTGGAGTTTGAATGTGAGACCATATTATGTTTAAATGGTTGATTTTGGTATATGGGTTGATATTTGGAAAAATGGGAAAACTTGCCCTAATGGGATAAAAATGTTATTTTGGATAAATAATTGGAATTGACGTTAGAAATGTGAAATTTGATGATTAGTGATATCAATGATGGGATTTGATTTGTATTATCTCATACTTTTGGAAATTTTCAAATAAACTATCTGTCTTGAGATTGTATATCCGTTTAGAAATAACTGTGTTGGGCTATCGATGGAGAATAGCCATGATTGTTGTAGAAATTGCATGAGGATTAGGTAAATTGAAACTAATCTCTTGTTGGTTGTCATTGAATATGACGATTTTTAAATACATTGTATATGTATGATTGTTTGGGAGGAGAAAGGGAATGTACTCCATTGTTTGATTATGTGTTTAAATACATTGCATATGTGGGAGATGGACTCCATTGTTTGGGAGGTGAAAGGGGATGGACTCCATTATAATTAAGTTGGCCGGAGTGTCCTGGGTGAAAGTCCCAAAATTATACATGGGTACCGATCTCGCAGACGAAATATCCATATAATGGCAAATTGAAATTATACATGGGTGTCGATCCCATGGACGAAATATCCGTAAAATGGCAATTTGAAGTGTTTATATGTTGATGATGTGATTATAGAACTAATGTGTTGTAGTCTCATTTGGGTTATTGAGATATGATGAAATGGCTCATGTAATGAAATGACTCAAATGGAAATGGATTAAGAATTGGATTTAGTATCTTATGACTATATAAAAATATGGATGTTTTTATCACTGGCATTGTTTATGTATATTGCACTTATACCTTTGTTAAACCTCATATATTGTGTTCGATTATTCCGACTAGGCTGTGGCTCACTCTATTTGGGAAAAACATTTTCAGGTAATGATGGCATGCCTCCACTAAGGTAATAGCATTGGAGGGATTTTTGGGAAACAAGAGCTTCTTTGTTTCGTTTCACTTTTTGTATAGCGTAGTGCTTTAATTATACGAGTTAATCTCATTTTGTTGTAACCAAGTCAAGACTTGGAAATGTGTAAGTCTATAGGGCATTTTACTGTACTAAATTCTTTTGTATAAGTGTGATGATACTGTTGATCCCTGATGAGTGTGCGAGTCGGGTTGACCCACCCTTCCAACACCTTTCGCCGGTCTCGAAGCTCGTTGGTGGTGCCTGCAAAAAGGGCCAACGGGGAATGGGAGTCCCCCAGCGAACCCTCCGACGACCAAGTTAGAAGAGAAGAGATTTACTGTGTAGAGAAAGAGTAAGAGAGAGAGAGAAAGAGAGAGAAGAATGGAGAACTTAGCATTTGATGTGTCTTGGAAACCTCCTTATACCTTTTTCCATCATTTCCTTATCCACTCCGACCTGTCGTGTTGGCCGAAAGTCTATACTCTAGCTTACATTGTTCATGGTGAGGCCGCCTGTTCTGACGTGAAGCGGTTATCACATTTAATGCTGTGGGAGCCTCATTAATGACTGATGTGTAGTGCAATAACTCTGCAGGATCTTTGTCTGCTCACGTGGATGGTTCCCTACTTGACACGTGTTTAGATGCCGTTGGTTCCTAGTTCAACACTGGGTTCTCAAGGGTGTTGGGCTTTAGTGCTTAAACTGTGAATTGAGCTCTAAGTGGTGAGCCAAAACCTTTTGTGGGCCCAACGATGTCAGTAGTCCCCTATTCCCAAGTGCAGCTTCAGTCTAACGAAGGGAATAAGAAGGAAGACGAGGAGTGTGTGGGGCCGAGTGAGAGGGCCAACTGTGAGGACGGCCGACCACAAAAGGGGGAACCGAGTAAAAAGACTGATCTAGAGGAGGGCCGACCACAAAAAAAAGGGGAGGACCAAGCAAGAAGACCGACCGAGAGGATGGCTGACCGCGAAAAAGGGAGACCGAGCGAGAAAACTGACCGCGAAGAGGGCTGATCATGAAAGAGGGGACCGAACGAGAAGACCGACTGAGAGGAAGGCCGACCACGAAAGGGGGGACCAAGTGAGAAGACCGCCCAAAAGGAGGGTCGACCACGAAAGGGGGACTGAGCGAGAAGTGTTGGCGGAGCGCGGGGCTCAAGGAGTGATGAAGCACATGATGATGTGAAGTGGAATAGACGGGGAAGGGGAAAAATGTGGTGAATCGTGGTTGTACATATGGCATGATCCAGTAGTGAGGGAGGTAATGCGTTAGCAGGAAGCGAAGGGTTATGACTAGGATAGGACGTGGAAAAAGCGGGGGTAGAAACTTTTGAAATTTTCGAACTGGCGAAATTTAATCTCGATCCTTGGAATATAGGCAAACCGAGGGCATTTGGAGTTATTCGTTTTACATATCTCATTGCGAAAAACCAACACATCCCAAAGTTGACCTCATTCGTTTCGTGGGACACGCCCCTCCAATAGTTTGCGAACTTCCTTGCGCCAGCGTCCGAAGTAATACACAGAAACGTAAAAGAGATGGCTCGAGACGAAGCGCCAGCCATGAGGCTAAAGGCATTGGGTGAAGACGATGCAGTGGAGTTGGCGGAGCAATATAGGATGGAGATGCGGGACGAAAGAGGGGCGGAGCAAGCGACGCGACCTTGTTCGTCTACTGTGATCATGGCCGCAAGGCCTATTAGCCAAGTGGAACCTGACCATTAGCACACCAAGGCCGACAAGTCGATGTTTACAACAGAGAAGTTGGAGGAGGTACGTATGAAGTACCAGATTCCGGCGGAGATAGAGTTGAAGTTGCCCATGTCTAAGGAGAGGGCATCGGATGCACGTCCGATGGAGTTTTCGCTATACAAGAAGGCGTTGCGAGGGGGTCTGAGGTTGTTGCTCCCATAAATAGTGGTGGACATGCTGAACCGATTGGAGGTGGCGCCAGGGCAGCTGATGCCTAACGCATGGAAAATATTACTAGCCTGTGCGATCGCATGGCCACGGGCGACCAGGGGAGTAGCGATAATAGTAGAGGAGTTCTTTTCTTGCTACAAGGCCTTCGGTCAACAAGAAACATGGGTGACCTTATAGGTAGTGGTGAGCAGAGAGTTAGTGACGGGTTTACTATCATCGGTGAAAGGGTAGAGACCGAGGTGGTTCTACATATCAGCAAATGGCGGGAGGGGGGTGCGCACAATGTGGAAAATTCCCATCAATTCGGTGGAGCCAAGGTTGGAGACAGAGGCCGAGAATAGAGGTGAAACGGGTGAAGGAGTGGAGGGAGAAGGAGGGTGTGAAGTGGGATGTCCTAATTCGGCCTTCGACTTTGTTCGCCTTGAGTTTGGGGCCACAGTCGACCAAGAAGGATCCTGCGCTGGAAGAGTTAGAGGCGAGGAGAAAGGTGCAGGAGGCAGAGAAGCAGAAGACATTTGCCAAGGCCGACAAGTATAAAGAATCACAGTTAGGCCCTGCACCAAAGATGGTCATGAAGGAGCGAGTCCAACCACGCCCCAAGCCTCTAGGAAATAAGGATCTGACTGACTTTGCGCCGCTGCCACCCCCAATGGATCCGCTGAAGGAGAGGAGTAAACAGGAGGTGGATGCGGTGTTGAAGAAGAAGAAGAAAAAGAAGACGGCTGTGAAGGAGAGTGGGGAGGCCAGTTTTGAAGAGGGTGAAGGAGGGGATGGCGGAGGCAACCCCAGAAGTAGAAGTGAGGAAAACAAGGATGGGGGTAGGAGAAACCATGGGCCCAGATGCCCAAGTGGTGATTAGCGTAGCTGAGCCAAAGATTGGGTCTGCGCCAGAAGTGTCTCCAAGTCCTGGGGAAGGGAAATGGGGAGTAAGCAGATCAGAGATGGGCGCCATGTCGAAGACTGCTACGTATCACGTTCGCGCGGTGGCCGGTTGGTCGGCAGAAGAAGGGGGCGAAGCCAGGGTCACCGTCGATCGTCTCTTGGGGGTAGTGGAAAATGCGGCCGTGCAGTCGATGGCGCGATTCACGGAGGCCGACCTCTTGAGAGAGTTCTATTCAGCACAGATTGAGGGGATGACCTTAGAGGCGGCGACTGTAGACACCCCATTTTTGACCGACCTTAAGACTCAGACGTCACTGATTGAGCGCTTGGTGATGTTGCATATTGTGCTCGTTCTGAGGTTGCGGAATCACGGCTGCGAGCCTTGCCCCCGGACTTTCGGACTCTTTTGTGCCTTGCCTCGATTTGCGAACCGGGTCCCGTTTTCTCTGTTTTCTCTTCCCGAGGGGAGGGAGAGGTCTCGTAGATCATCTCTCAGTAGCCGTAGGCTACGTTTCGTGGTCGTAGGCCATTTTTCTCGTTTGGAGCTCGGTTCTCGGTTTTCGGAGCCGTCGGCCGTGTGCCTCGGTTCGGGACCGCTCAACCACCTCCGTTCGCTCCCGTTTTTGGCATACATCTTATTTCCTCCCTTTTGAGGGACACTGTGGCTCGAGAGACCAACTTCGTGGTCAAACGCCACCTCCGGTGCTTAACAGTCAGTTTTTGGGGCCCCGGGCTGCGTGTTTTGGCCCCCGAACCTTCGTTTTACATCGGTTTTGTTCCTTTTTTGGCAGGGACCTTATTTTCATTATTAGGAAGGTTGTAGAAGGGTGGGAGGCCAACAATTATTCTGAAGACCAGCTTTATTCCTTCATCGCTCTTCATCGCCCATTTTTTCCCGCTAGAAAGCTGGTGCTGACCATTCTTGGGCCACTTTTTCTAGCCCTAAACCACATATTTGTGTTGTACACACTTGGGAGGCCACCAATATGGCCTAGCCGGCCATCAATCATTCCTGACCCTTTTGAAACCCCTCTAAAAAGCTAGCTTTTCTCTCTCCTGGTTCACTTTTTCCAGTTTTTCTCCACATAGCTGTGTTGTGCACACATGGGAGGCCACCTTTTTGGGGTGGCCGGCCACTAATTATGGTTGACCCTTTTGATCCTGGCCGGCCGGCCAGGGGAGGTGGCCGGCAGGCCACCTGGACCTTTTCTACCTGGCCGGCCTTGTTCCTCTCTCCAGGTACATTACAGATGTACCCTCTGTTTCCCCCCAGATCCTGTATCCGGGGGGGTCTTTTGGGGGGGAAATTTGAATTTGATTTTCCCCCCCTTTCCTCCACTCCTTTCCCTATAAAACCAGCACCCTCAGCTGCATTTTGAGAGGTTACAAAAATTGGTTTGGAGCTCTTGCATTCAACCTCTCTCCCTCTCTACTCCAAGCCTCAAAACCCTTTAAGTCCTACACCATTTTACACTACAACCCATAGCCCCACACCTCCACACTCCATTCCAGCAACTTGAGCTATTTTTCAGAGGTTAGGAGCACCTTTCCTTGGTTCAAAAGCTGCTGAAGTTTGGACTACAAGGGTGAGCCTCATTTCTCTCTCTTTTTGCTCTATTTTGCATGCAATCTTAGCCTTTGTTGCTTACATTTTTGGGCTCCGACCTAAACTCTAAATAGTCATATTTTGAGCTCCTTTTCATGTTTGATCAAGGACCTCTTACTGTTTGACGTCTCCTACTGCCACTTGCCTCTTTATCTCTCTTTTAGGCCTTTTTTTTTTGCATGATATTTTAGTCTTATTTGTGAGCTGTTTTGGACTTTGCCATAAATTGTGAAGTGGTTTTTTTTTAGCCCCTCTTCAACTTTGTTGAAGGTCTATCCTATGTTTGGGGCCAGCTGCTGTCCCTTATCTCTAATCTCTCTTTTAGGGCCATTTTTGCATGATAGATTAGCCCTATTTGTGTTCATTTTTTAGATTTGTTATAAACTGGAAAAAGGGTTGTTTTGACATCATCTTCATGTTTTATTAAGGGCATTTTCTTATTTGAGGTCTCATGCTTCTTTGTATGCTTGATTGTCCCTTGTTTTGAGCCTTACACCCAAGCTCTTGTTGCATGCTTTGTTTGGCCCTCTAGCCACTGAAATCCAGTGGATTTTTAGTGGCTAGTACACTATTTTGAGCCTCAAAATCAGAGGGGGGTGACCCCCTCTCACCTTGTTTTGTTTGATGGTCATTTTAGCCTTCCAAAGAGGCCCTATCTTGCATGCTTTGTTGACTAATTTCAGGGCCAATTTGATGAGTTTTGGGACTATCATATTTCATTTTCAGAGTTTTTTGTACCATGCTAAGTGTCCTTGATGCATGTGCTTAATAACCCCTTTGTATGCCCTCTAAAAGAACCCATCATTTGTGCTTGTGTTGGTTGCATTTCAGAGGTTATTTGGGCATATTTTGGCATGTTTTGTTCACTAATTTTTGCTGGTTTGATGAGATTCCATACGCTTCATGCACTTGCCATGTAAACCATGTTTGCTAGTCAAAGTTGCATGCCTTTTTTAAGTTATCCTGCTAGCATCTTTTGGCCGTGCTTTAAACTGGAAAAGTTCATGTTTTGGGACTGCCTTGGCTCTGTCCTTAGACTTCATGTTCAAATAATGCATGCTTTGTATAGCTGTAAGTCATTCCATGTGCCTAGTTTTGGGTTTCGGGGTTCATCTCATGCATCGGGTGCCGTATTGCCATGTTTCGGGGCTGTTTAGCATCATATTTTAGCACTGAAATTTGCATGTTCATATGCCATATTCCATGCCTTGCCATGCTTTGGTAGAGTGGCATTTGATGCCTTAGGTTCGGTCCTCGGTTTGCGTACATGTGTGCACGCATTTCGAGTGTCTCATTTTCATCTAATGGCCTCTGATGTGAGTGTGGCTGAGGTCCACTCATGTTAGTGTAAGCCCATATTGCATTGTGTATGCCATCTTAGTCCTTTGCATTGCATGTGCTAGGTTGTATGTTAGAGCATCGTGCATGCCATGTTACATCGTGCATTGTGTATGCCATTTCATAGCATTGAGTATGCTAGGGTGTATGTTAGTCGCATTCATGCATGTCATGCATATTGCATTGTGTTTGGGATAGGAGTTAGCCTGAGCACGGGAAACGAGGGACGTTTCGTACTCCGAGTGACGGAACGTGCCTCAATTCCCAGTCACCGACACTCCGGATTACCCATGATGGAGTCTTGATCTTGTTGTGCTTATATGTGCATTCATTTCATATCGAGTCGTGTAATTCGACTCCTCGGCCATCATGCATCGAGATGCGTGATTGGTGGCACGAGGATCGAGGACTACACTCCCTAAAGAGTAGTCATGCACACATATGTGAAAATACTTTGCCATGCCCCTTTCTTGCTCTCTGTTGCAGCAAATCAGAAACCGGCAGTCTTTTGGAGCTCCGTGCAACATTCCGGGTTTAATTGTAAACAGAGGCTAATTGGGGCGTCGCAATGGATTTCCGCGCAAGGCAACTTAAACATGCATCATCCATCATTCGGAGCAGAGCTGAGGCAGTCCATAGCTTGCATGCTAATTTACTGTTTTCCTAGATTAATTTGTTAATTAATTAGGGTTTTGTACTTATTCGGACTGTAATTATTTATTTGGGACTGTATATTTATTCGGACCCTCCGCGCGAGGGCAATGTTGTAATAAGTGTGTGTGCGTGTGATATATGTCTTCCCACCCCACGTCTTTCTCCCTTTTATTTACCAGCTTATGATGGTTAGATTAGGGCATATTTCAATTAGCATACAGTATGATAGCATGTTTGCATTCATTCATCTGTCTTGCATGCACCGGGCTCGGCGCATCTTAACTAATGGCATTGTATTTCAATTCCGAGTTGAATACTTGTTAGTTGTAGCATTCCACATGCCATCTCTAGAATAGCCGAGCCTGCTATAGTTGCATTCTTGCATGTGTTGCATTAGGCATCTCTATATAGTTAGGATCATGCATGGATTTCTAACATAGCTTCTGTTTTGGCTTGGAGTACTCGGTAAGTTTTTATGCTTTAGCATCCTTGCATGCGTGTGAGTGACTGCCATGATAGCATGCTTACCATGAGGCTATGTGCTTATGTGATATAACTGCCTGAATGCCTGTGGGTGAAGGTTGGGTTATTTGGATTGGAACAATTCATTCACTGTGAGTTTTAAGCCCACTAGATAGTGGCAAAACCATCTTTTCTAAGCCCACCCAAGGGTGGCAAAATCTGCATTTTAAGCCTACTTGCGAGTAGCAAACCATTTTCAAAATAAACATGAAATGTTTCGTTCCAATTCAGGCGACCCAGTCTATACTTGTATGCTGTGCGCATCATATAGTAAATCTAGGCTAATAACCGGAATAAGAACGCATAATGTTTTCAAAACTAGATATCATGGTTAGTAGAGGCCGATCTTTGATCGGGCGAGCGGGGGTGCTCACGAAGTGACCTTCCCCAATCGTACCCAAGTTCCCGAGCCGAGGCAACTTTGGTGATGACGGACACGTGGCCTTAGGCACGAGTCAGGGTTTCCTAAATTTCCCAAAATAAAATATTTAGGTGGCGACTCTGTATCTGGCAAAGCAGTCCATGTTTGGCACTTCTTTAAAAAAAATCTGTTTTCTCAAAACGATTTGCCGAATTTGGACTCTTTGGTTCAGATTGAGAACCATGACAATTTGAGTCCTGAACTGTAGTGAGCCCAAAATGAACGGGACTCACCCTCCCGGGGCGTTCGGGGACGTCTACAGCGACCTTGGCGGCAGCCTTGCTGAATAAGGCGGTGAGTGCGAAGGTGGAGACAGAGGTGCTAAAAACCCAGCTGGAATGGGTGAAAGCGTAGTTGCAAAACCTAAGGGTCGAGACGGCGGGCTGGAGAAAAGCCGTGCAAAGTGTCTGTGCAAAGGGCCTAGAGTATGCGCAAAGGGCTAAGAAGATGGAAGTACTGGCGGTGGTGTAGAGCTACTTGGCAAAACGAGCTGCCTCCGAGCTCGCCGTGACCAAATTAGAGCTGGAAGTGGTGCGCCACAAGGCAATATTGCTGGAGTTTGAGTTGGCGGGCGAGCAGAAGAAGGTAGGCGAAGTCCAAGAAGCCTACACCACTGCCAAGGAAAGGTTGGAAGAGGCCCTCGCTAACAACGAAGATCTACGCAACTAGGCACTTAAAGACAAGGAAGAAGCAGATGGGTGCATTGCGGAGTTAGAGAATACGTTAGAAGAAGAGAGGGCCAAAATGGCCTCTGAGAGGGCGGCGTACCCCGACCTATGTGTGGCGGCTGTGGAGCAATTTAAGGGGTCTGCCGAATTCCAGATGGCCATTGATACGGCGGTCGCCAGGAGCTTGGTTAAGGAGGGGGAAAGGGGTGCTAGGCCATCGGGAGTAGCCGTTGGAGGTAGGAATGAAGAAGAAGTGATTCAAAGCTTTCAGCGGTCAGACTTCTACAAGCACGAGATGAGCCAGTACTGGGACAACGGCTGGATGAGCTTCAAGTATAAAGTGCAAGAGCTGTTCTCAAATGTGGACTTCAATCTGGTAAAAGTAGGAGAAGACGACATTGCCCAGACTCCCTTGGACGAGGGGATAGAAGAGGAAGATCTCACGTCAAGTAAAGGGGATGAAGGGCAGGGTATTTTTTTTTTTTTTTTTGAAATAAATGTAATTTCTGTAATGAAGTGTACAATGGTGCAAATTGTTAATAAAACTACCAGTTCTGTTATTGTTGTTGTTGTTGTTTTTTTTTTTTTTGATTGGTAAAGTTTAAATGGTAAAAATAGATGAGTAAAATTGGATAAGTAAAATGAATAAGTAAAATTTTGGAATGTGAAATTGGACAAGTAACCTAACTTGTATAAATGGTAAAAAATGGGCAAGTAGATTAACTTGTATGAATGAGAAAAATAGATGAGCATGAACTGAGATTTAACTAAGTCTGGTTGTGACTAATTGTGACTAATTGTAACTGCATGCTTTGTCTAAATGAGACTAGTTTTGACTCAGGTTGGCTGAGCTCTTCATACTCTGTCTGACTAAGATTTGGAGGGATTAGTCGGGCCGAGGTTTTGGTTAACTCATGAGACTTGGAGGGCTCAATCGGGCTGAGGCTTCGGTTAACTCAGTCTGACTGGGCTCTTCATGCTCAGTTTGGCTGAGGCTTGGAGGGCTCAGTCGAGCTGAGGCTTTGGTTAACTCAGTCTGGCTGAGCTTTTCATGCTCAGTCTGGCAGAGGCTTGGTGTCACGACCCCAAACCGCCCCTAGTAGAATGGTGCCGTGATGGCCAGTAATCCGAGATTACCGAAGGCCAACTTTCAAAATCACACACAATCAGAGTATACATATGGGGCTAACATGTGCGGAAGCAATACATTTAAATCGAAATAGTCCCTAAGAGCTGTGCATAAGTCAAATGGAATGTCATACATTTTAATTAAAACTTTACAACTTGGATATACAAACAAAACAAGGTAAAATACATATTACATCTTTACAAAGGGCTGCTAGAGCCGACATGTTCAAAATACATAAATCCTCAAAATTGCCGATGTAAAAACAAGGCTGCCGACGTAAATACAAGGTTGCCGACTTAAACACAAAATGCCGACATAATCATGCATACAAAACACCGGGCACAAAACACATCTCGGCGTAGCCGACTTCTAGCCTGAAACCTACATATATACATAGAGAGGGTGAGCTTGGATACTCAGTGAATGGTACAAGTAATAAAGGGTTTAATGAATGATTCCCGAAATCTTGTCAAAACAATACAGATATCATAGCTTCTTCAAAACATGTACATATAACATAACTTGTTTCAAACATATACCTAGCATAACTTGTATCAAAACATGTACTTATAACATAGCTTGCATCAAAACATACTCTTAGCATAACTTGTTCAAACAATACTTAGGGTGATGACAGTCCGGGCAAAACAAACAAAGATCAAAACACCTCGGAAACGAGCACACCCGTTAGACGAGGGCGCTACTTAGGCTTAACGTCCCCTAGCACGGAAAGGACGATGCTACTTAGGCTTAAAGTCCCCTAGCATGGGAGGACTATGCTACTTAGGCTTAAAGTCCCCTAGCATGGGAGGACTATGCTACTTAGGCTTAAAGTCCCCTAGCACGGAAGGACTATGCTACTTAGGCTTAAAGTCCCCTAGCACGGAAGGACTATGCTACTTAGGCTTAAAGTCCCCTAGCATGGGAGGACTTTCCAAGAATGTCATCCGAAACAGAACTTATACTTGGTAAGCAAAACTTATACTTGATACATAAAATATGGGTAATCATTCATGCTTAACAAATACTTTTCAAAACAAAGCAAAGCAAAGCTTATCAAAACATTATAACATAGCTTTATTAAAAATACCACTCACATAGTTCTTGGGATGTCGGGATCAGGGCAAAAGTCCAAGTCCTACAAACACATGGCAAGGTCCACTGAAAACACATCTCAAAACAAGTCTTACATACATGCAAATGATCTCGGGAAAACATGCTGGAAGTCAAAACACTGTTTTACATGTCAGGAAGACATGCTGGGCACCAACCAGGTCTTTGCCGAGGTCCCACACCTCCTGGCCGAGGTGTGGCTACCCAGGCTTCGGCGTGCGGCTGCATGCCGAGGTGTTCATGCAAGACAGACTAGGTGCAAGTGATCATGCAAGGTAGGCCAAGGTGAGATACAATGCTCGGCCTAAGTGTGAAGTCTAGGTGAGAGTGATCTCGGCGACTACACTTCGGGAAGTGAAGTCTGGAAATCTGGGTTTCCACCCGTGAAGAACATGAAGAACATGAACATGAAGAATCATGAAGAACATGAATGAGATGAATGCCAAAATCATAACTTCCTTATTCAAAATATGGGTTTTCATGCTATGAGTTCGAAAACATGGACCTGGGTACCCATACTTGAAGATCATACAAAAACAAACATGAAAACATGAATCTTGGCATGAGCTTTCGGATCAAAACATGACTTTTCTTGAAGAACACACGAATACTATTTTCTCTTTTTAAAACCGAACTTCAAAACGATGCATGGCTTACAAAACATATTCAATCGTGCAATGCAATAACATAAACATATAGAACAACATACACAGATCAAGAATCTAACCTTAGAACACGGATCTAACGGTTTGATCTCTAGGAATCAAGCTTCAAAGTCTACTCTCCCTCAAGAACTCCTCTTCCTCTCCTAGAGCTTCTCTCTCCTCTTCGAAAACAAGGATGCAACAAATGATGGGTTTCTCTCTCCATCAGCTGATTTAACACTCCTCTCGGACACGTGGCGGTACCGGGTTGGTTCTCTTCAAAAAGGTGATAGATTGACAAGACAGGTGTAAGGCAAAGCATATTCAACAAGCTTGGTGGCGAGGGCACTCCGGCAAGTGATGACATCGGCAAAGGACAAACAAAGGATAATGACCTCGGCTAAGGACAAAACTTCGGCAAGTACGGTGACTAAAA
>CM069916.1:42458402-42528894 GCA_036172215.1 Camellia granthamiana
TTGGAAGGCTCAGTCGAGCTGAGGCTTCGGTTAACTCAGTCTGGCTGAGCTCTTCATGCTCAGTCTGGCTGAGACTTAGAGGGCTCAATCGGGCTAAGGCTTTGGTTAACTCAGTCTGGCTGAACTCTTCATACTCAGTCTGGCTGAAACTTGGAGGGCTCAGTTGGGCAAAGGTTTTGGTTAACTCAGCATAATCTGTCGATCACAACTTTACATCGTGTATGGAAAGGGCAAAAATGAACAAGTGCGCAGATCGGCAAAAGAGAACGGACAACAACTGAATGATACAAAAAAACAGGAGACGCCATTTTACTGGTAATAACGCTTCAAGTGCTCAGCATTCCATGGATGGGGGAGGTCTCTGCCTTCCATATCTTGAAAACGGTAAGTCCCCGGGCAGGGTCTGCCCTTGACAATATAAAGTCCTTCCCATTTGGCTGCTAGCTTGCCCTCGGTCGAATTTTAAGCGGCGAGGGTTGCTTCGCGCAAGACTAGGTCTCCCATTGTGAACTCTCGAGGTTGGACTTTGCGGTTATAATGTGTTCTCATTTTCTGCTGATATGATGCCTGTCTGACAGCAGTTGCCTCTCGGAGCTCTTTAATTAGGTCCAGGTCAGCTCGACGCAACTCTTCGTTTAGTTCTGGATTCGAGTATAGAACTCGAGGGGTCAGCAGGCTGACTTCCACTAGGATGACTGCCTCGACACCGTATGTGAGGTGAAAGGGGGTCTCCCTAGTAGGGGTTCGAGCAATCGTCCGATAAGCCCAAAGTACGTTCGGTAATTCCTCAGCCCATAGTCCTTTAGCGGCTTCCAACTTGGTCTTGATGATCTTCAAAAGGGAGCGATTGGTGACTTCGACTTGGCCATTAGCTTGGGGATGGCCCGGGGAAGAGAAGCATGGTCTAATGTTGAGCTCTTCACAGAATTTCCTAAATTTGGCATTGTCGAATTGTTTGCCATTGTCCGAAACGATGGCCTAGGGGATTCCGAATCAGCATACGATCGACTGCCAGATGAACCTGGTAGTGTATCGCTCAGTGATTGTAGCAAGGGATTTGTCATGACCCAAACCCGCCCCTATAGGTTTAGCATCGTAACCGGCCAGTAATCCTTGGATTACCGAAGGCCTCTAAACAGATTAACAAAATTAAGGGGCTAGCGGAAGCAAATACATAATTATAGTTGTCCAATGAGCTGTGCTGACTTATATGAAACAGAATATTTAAAACTTTATATACATAACCGGTAGTCATACATTATACCCACACACATTACAGTATTTTAAGTACAGCCCACGACAACAAATCAAGTCTTAAATAAACAGAACCACAAAACTTAAACGTAGGACGCTTCGGGAACCTCCACGTGAGGCACAATGGTTGGCTGACAACAGAACACAGATCCAGACAAAAGCCTTCGGGCTTGAACTCCAGAATGCTCACCTATATACATATATATACAAATAGTGAGCTAAAGCCTAGTGAATAACATTAAGGTAAAGGGGTTAGTGAACGAAATCCGAATATATCATAAGCAAAAAACAGAACAAAGCATAACCATTCTCATATCAGAACATAATAATGGTACATCCCATAGAACACATCACAGAACGTCTTCTGACTAGAATAATCGGTTCCGGATACCGATTAAACACATATCACCACAATAAAGTGGCTAACGAGATCTCGTAAACTTGTATGTCATGGACCCGCATTTTCATGTTGTCCCCCATGACTTGGGACTATCTATGGATGCCATAATAGATTTCAAACATGGAATATTCGTTTACGAAAACAGATGTCATTTCAGAAATCGGAACTTATCATATTTCATTTAGAACATAATTCATATGAACGTATCTTTACAATAACGTTACTCACAGTGGTTCCAGTAAGCGGTCAATCAATCCTCGAGTCTTGACCTACAATCACAAAATACATAACACAAGCAGGTCTTATCATTACACATTCATGTGGCCAACACGGCTTAGCTTTCATTACGTTGGTTCTTGTTCTTTCTTATCACAATGCTTAAAACACACACACTTACAGTCTCGGAACTTAGTACATTCTTTTCGTAGTGTGTTTCTAATCCATAAGCTCCTTAATATGGCTTAATTAAGGTTTAGGAAAGCCTAAGATGCAATGAGGACACCAAAACATGCCTTGGAACACTTAGTCAAATTTTCTGAAAATGAGGTCTACACTCGAGTGTGGGTTTCCCCGCTCGAGCGAACATGCAGACAATGAATCTCCGCTCGAGCGTGCCTTTCCCTGCTCGAGCAGATTGTAAACTCTAAAAAGTACTGGATGCAAGATTTTCACGCTCGACGGGCGCTCGACCCATGCTTGAGCATGGTGCATGAATTCAGGTTTCACGCTCAAGCGTGGGTCAAATTTCTGGAAAATCCAGATTGACCTCCCAAGCTCAAAACTCGAATTCCAACCTTCAAAACACATCTTTTGGGCCCCAAAACTTGAGATAACATAGTAAACTTGTAAAACATGAAGAATTTAGGATTATTTCATAAAATCATGGCTCAAGAGTTTGTTAAAAACTTACAATTTCAACTCAAAACATGATGAATGTTCATGAACACAACATGCATGAATTTTCTTGTATCAAACTTCTCAAAACATGATCAAACACCACAAAACAACTTGAAACTTGATGATTTCCTTAAATGAAGATGAATTTCAAACATGCAAGAGAGGTTTCATGGAAATCATGCTCAATTTGTAAGAAAATGTACATGCATGCATGAATTAACTCTAAATTCAACATCTTTGGTTCAATTCTTGTACATAATCACAAATTCTTCTTGAAATGATCTACTTAATGGTTAAAAGTCATAATTAAGTCTTAAATCCTTACCTAGAGTCTTCAATTAGCTAGGTACTTGCACAATCTTTGATCAATTCAAGCTATAGCCTTCAATTCTTCTTCAATCTCTCCTTCTCTCTCTCTAGAATTGTGCTCCCTCTCTCTCTAAAATGTCTCACCAGATTTTTCCACCCAAGGGATGAAAGAAAATGAGCTCACAAATGAGCTTAAGGGCTGCATATGAGCTTATGGTGCTAAAACACATTAATTAGAACATAAGGCTTGCCAAACGCGACTTAACGAATCAGACTTAATCAATTTTTAATAAAATTTGCCAAATGGTTCTAAAAATTCCAAATAACATATTGGTGTAGTCAATTTCGGTTTCGGATACCGATAAGGCTTTCAATGTACATATTAAAGTGGAATTCCAAACAGATATTTTTATAAGTAACAGATAGAAAGCCAAATATCATGCAATTTACATAATAAACCATAATTTATTTTAATTCTCTCATTAGCATCATTAATTACGGATTAGTAGCTAATTACGGATCGGGGTTATTATAGGATTCTACTTCCACCCATTTGGTGAAGTAGTCAATAGCAACCACAGTGAACTTAGTTTGGCCTCGACCAGTGGGCAAAGGAACAACTAAGTCGATTCCCCACTTAGCGAATGGGCAGAGACTGCTAAGTGTAATCAGTTCTGTTGGTGGAGCATGGGAGATGTTGGCAAAACGCTGGCATTTATCATACTTAAGCACAAATTCGCTGGCATCTTAATTGAGAGTAGGCCAGAAGTAGTCGGTGCGAAGGATTTTATGGACCAGAGATCTTCCACCCGAATGATTACCACAAATGCCCTCGTAGACTTCTCTCATCACATAGGTCGCTTGATCAGGACTGAGACACCTGAGATATGAGCGCGAGAATCCTCGTTTGTACAGTAGGCCGTTGATGAGGATGTAATTAGACGATCGAGCTCTGACTTTGACGGCCTGCTGTTTATCGTCTGGCAACTCCCCTCGCGTCAATAATGGAAGGATGTCTGTAGCCCATGGGATAGGTTCGTTTTGAAGGAAGTGAACCTCCTATGGGTTTGGCGAAGTAGCCAGATGGGTCAGGTATTTAATGCGGACGCCATGGCTGAAGTCTGACTAGTCGGCCGAGGCTAATTGAGCTATTTCGTCTACCTTGGAGTTTTCTGACCTAAGGGTGTATCTGATCTGGAAAGTGTTGAAGAGGCGAACAAGAGGAAGGACAATGTTCTTGTATGCCCGCATCGTCTCTTTCTTTGCGTCGAACTCCCTAGTAATCTTCCCGGCAATCAATTGGGAATCGCTGAATACTTGGATATGGCTTACACCAACGTCTCTGGCTAGTCGAAGACCTACTATCAAGGCCTCATATTCTGCCTCATTATTGCTTGCGTCGAATAGGAAATTGAGGGCACACTTGAAATACTCACCCTCTGGGGTGGTAAAGATTAGACCGGCTCCACTGCCCTCTTTGCGAGATGAACCATCAACACTAAGGGTCCAGGAGTGGGGATTTTCTGCATCAGTGGTGAAGTGCGCTGGCAGAGGGGGCACGTTCGGAGTGAGATTGGTGAATTCCAAGATAAAATCGGCGACAGCCTGACCTTTGATCCCTGTTCGAGGTCGGTAAGAGATTTCAAATTGACTTAGCTCGATGGACCATTGCATAAGTCTGCCTGACGATTCTAGTTGTTGCATGACCTTTTTCAAACGCTGGTTAGTGAGGACCACTATGGAGTGAGCTTGGAAATAAAGTCGGAGGCACCTAGAGGCTATGACCAAGGCGAGGCCATTTTTTTTAGTAGAGGGTAGTTCTGTTCTGCCCCCCTAAGAGCGCGGCTAATGTAGTAGACTGGACGTTGTACTGAGTCGTCTTCCCTGATGAGGGCGGCACTGACTGTAGTGTTTGACACAGCTAAGTAGAGGAAAAGGGTTTCGCCTAGGAGCGCTTGAGAGATGAGGGGGGGTTGGCCATATACTGCTTCAGTTGTTGAAAAGCCTCCTTGGATTCGGTGCTCCACTTGAATGCCTGTCGGAGGACTTTAAAAAAAGGAAGACACTTGTCTGTTGCCCGGGAAATAAAACGGTTGAGGGCGGCAACTCTGCCCGTGTGCCGTTGAACCTCCTTAACCGTTTTAGGAGACCACATTTCTATCAAGGCCTTGATCTTTTTGGGGTTAGTCGCAATGCCCCGTTGGCTGACCATGAAGCCCAAGAACTTCCCAGATCCTACGCCAAATGTGCACTTCTCGAGATTCAGCTTCATCTGATATTTGCGTAAGGTTTCGAAGGTCTCTCGCAGGTTTGCTAAATGATCGGAGGAGAGTTTACTCTTGACTAGCATGTCATCGACGTAGACTTCCATGTTCCAACCTATCCGGTGTTGAAAAACTGCATTAACCAGGCGTTGGTAAGTTGCTCCGGTATTTTTTAAGCCGAATGGCATAACACGATAGTGATAAGTTCCTCTATCTGTGATGAAGGAGGTGTGTTTCTGATCAGCCGGGTGCATCAGGATTTAATTGTAGCCAGAGAAGGCATCCATGAAGCTAAACATCTGATGCCCGACAGTTGTATCGACCAACAGATCTATCCTGGGGAGGGGATAACTATCTTTGCGGCAAGCCCGATTAAGGTCAGAATAGTCGACGCAGAGTCGCCATTTACCATTGTTTTTGCAGACCAAGACTACATTAGACAGCCACTTGGGGTAGTCCATATTTTTGATGAACTGTGTCTTCAGTAGTTTGTCTACCTCAAAGGCGATAAGGGTATTGCGTTCCGGATAGAAGATACGCTGCCTCTGTCGGAAAGATCAGAAGTGGGGCTCAATACTAAGATGATGAGTGATGAAAGAGAGATTGATGCCCGGCATGTCTGAATGGGTCCAGGCAAAAACATCGTTGTGCTCGGCTAAGAGAGCTGTGAGATCGGCCTTGGCCTGAGAGGATAGTTGGCTGCCAATCGTAGCTATTTTGGCTGAGTTGGTAGGATTGATAGGCACTTCGACAAGTTCCTCCACTGGTTCCCCTCTGACTAACTCTTCCTTGTCTCTAACATCGAGACCTTCGATGATCATAGCCTCCTTTAGCTTGACCCCCTTTAGTGAGGCGACATAGCATTCTTTGGCCATTGTCTGCTAGCCCTTTACGGTGCCGACCTCGAGGTCGGTAGGGAATTTCATGGCTAGATCGTATGTGGAGGTGACAGCTTAGAAAGCGTTGAGAGCCGTGCATCCAAGGATTATGTTATAAGCAGAAGGGCAGTCGACGATGAGGAAAGTGAGTAGCTTGATGGTCTGTCGTGGATATTCTCCGATGGTGATGGGAAGATCGATGGAGCCTATAGAGGTCACCCGATTGCCAGTAAAGCCGACTAGTGGGGTTTGGAGAGGGGACAACTTTTCTTCTCCGACCTGGAGTTGGCGATAGGCGTTTAGGAAGATGATGTCTGAAGAACTGTCATTGTCGACAAGCACCTGTTTGACTTTGTAATTAGATAGGAGAGCGGAGATGACGAGGGGGTCGTCGTGGGGGTAACGAATACCTGTGCAGTTGGCCTCCGTAAAGGTGATGGGTTCAGACCATTACTTGGGTTGTTTGAAGGGGCAATCTAATGTCGTGACTTCTTTGTCGGAGCCTTGTTTAATTTTTCTGAGCTCGGCTCGCTGGGCCGAACGGGATGAACCTCCGCATGCGAGGCCGCCAACGATGACTCTGATCTCCCCAACCGGGGGGGCAGGGTTGCCTTGTGCTTAGGGTTATGGTGGAGGCCGATCATTGTCTCGCTTAGCTTGTGCGGGTTGTCTAGGAGAGGTATGTTGGCTTTGGTTCCTCGGCGGGGCAGTCCTTGGTCGTTGCTGGGGACGAGCTGCAGTGAATCAACTGAGGTGCCCCTAGTGTATCAAATCCTCTACCTAGTCTTTAAGGTTAACACATTCCTTTGTGTTGTGGCCGTGGTCCTGATGGAAACGGCAGTACTTGGATTGATCTCACCGGTTGGAGGGAGATCGTGATGGTTAGGACCATTTCAGGTTATAATCTCATTGGATCTGGTTCAAGACTTGCTCCATGGGGAAATTGAGGGAGGTGTATCACTCGAACCGACCGAGCGGTCTGGTAAGGGCTAGTCGGTCGGTCGGTCAATAGATTGAGAGGATCTGGTTTCGGATTCCTTTATTTTGTCCTTAGGGGTTGGATTTTTAGGTGTTGTATCTTGGCAGGCTGCCAAAGAGTCTTCGACATTCATATATTTTTAGGCTTTGGAAAGAAGGGTGGCCATAGTGGTCGGAAGGTTTTTAGAAAGGGAGAAGAGGAAATTGGATGGTTGTAAGCCGGCCATGAAGGCTGTGAGGATGACCTTGTCGTCGTTTTCCGCCACCTGTAGGGCCTCATTATTGAAACGGGTGACAAAACTACGTAGTGACTCCCCTTCCGTCTGTCGGATATTAAGCAGTTGGGTTGCCGAGCGCCGCTGGCACTGAGCACCAATGAAATAGCTCAGGAAGGAATCACTTAGGTATCGGAAAGTAGAGACAGAATCCGGCGGTAGCTGACTAAACAATAGTCGAGCTGACCCCTTAAGCGTCACGGGGAAAGCTCGACACATGATCTCGTCAGGAAAAGCATGGAGGATCATGAGGGTCCTGTAGGTCTCCAAATGGTCAACTGGATCCATTGTGCCGTCGAAGGAGTCGATCGAGGGCATTTTGAACTTGGGGGGTAGGGGTTTGTCCCTGATGGAGGCGACAAACGGGGAGTTAGTTGTTTTGGAGGGTTTATTCGGTATGTTCTGCATAACTCCTTGAAGCTGGAGTTTCATGGCTCAGAGTTTCGCATCCCAAATAGAAACATTGTCCGCTCCAGAGTGCAGTGGGGGCTAAACACTTCCAGCCTCTCCTTCAAGGGCAGGTACTTGAATTGATGGATGTAAACCCCAAGGTGGCGGGTTCATGTCTTGAGGTGGGGCTTGCAGACCCTCTAAGTTGGAGAGGTGGGCTTGTTGAAAAGGATGGCTCAGGGTCCGTTCTTGATTAGGAGGGATATCTTTTGGTGGTAAAGGAGGTATAGGGAGGTTTTGCTAGAGCAAAGTGTTGATCAAAGCCTGGTTTTGCTTAGCCAAGTGGTTGATGCTGTCGGTGAGCTCTGTGAAGTACTAAGGTGGGTTATTTGGGTTGTTTGGGTTGGAAGGGTCTGCTTGGGGGTCGACGACGTTGTGTTGAGAAGCCATGGATCTCGTTGTAACCATCCACCTCGATGGCAGGTGAAAAGAAATTATCGGGAACGGGTCTTTGGCAACAATGAGCATAACAGTTACCCGGAGTGATGTTCCCACAGACGGTGCCAACTGATGATACTGTTGATCCCTGATGAGTGTGCGAGTCGGGTCGACCCACCCTTCCAATACCTTTCGCCTGTCTCGGAGCTCATTAATGGTGCCTGCAAAAAGGTCCAACGAGGAATGGGAGTCCCCCAGTGGACCCTCCGACGACCAAGTTAGAAGAGATGAGATTTACTGTGTAGAGAGAGAGAAGAATGGAGAACTTAACCTTTGATGTGTCTTGGAAACCTCCTTATACCCTTTTTCCATCATTTCCTTGTCCACTCCGACCTATCGTGTTGGCCAAAAGTCTATACTCTAGCTTACATTGTTCATGGTGAGGCTGCCTGTTCCGACGTGAAGGTGTTATCGCATTTAATGCTGTGGAAGCCTCATTAATGGCTAATGTGTGGTGCAATAACTCTACAGGATCTTTGTCTGCTCACGTGGTTAGTTCCATACTTGACACGTGTTCAGATGCCATTGGTTCCTAGTTCAATACTGGATTCTCAAGGGTGTTGGGCTTTAGTGGTTGAACAGTGAATTGGGCTCTAGTGCTTGAACTGTGAATTGGGCTCTGAGTGGTGAGCCAAAACCTTTTTTGGGCCCAACGATGTCAAAGTGATTACATGAAGTGAAAGGATTATTTACTCTGATGTATGCAGTTATTAATAAATGTTTTGAGTTGTATTTATTATATTATTTTGAGAGCGTTACAACACCTAATCAAATAAATACAACTTTTTAAAACAAAAATGGTTAATTTGTTCATAAGAAATTCTTAGAACTAAATGAATCAACATTCCACTATATGAGATTTATGGATAAATTTTCCTTTACAAAACTACATAAAAATTGTCATTATATTAAATTTAATTTTATTATTTTTATAAAATGAGAACAAAATTATCTTTTCACTTTCAAAATTTGTAATCTCAACTTGACCCCTCATAGAAATACTAATCCAACACACCATGGAGGCTAAACAAACATGAAAAGCCTTAGAAGATGATGCAAACTTGTGTATGCACCACATGTTATTCGTGGCTTGCATGTTAGTCCAAGCGTTGGGTGGTTGTTTGACCAAGTTTTTTTCCATAAAATATCAAGTAAGAATTAGATCTTGTTAACCACCGCCATAAGGGTGTTAGTTAAGAATATAATTTTTACCATTAAAAATATAATCTGACCACTAAAAATATACTTGGAATCCATAAACTTATGACTTAATGTGACGATTATTTGTTAAATCTTACTGATAAAATAATACCCCTTTTACATGTTTTATTCATTTTTCAACTTTAACCAACACCCTAAAGGCAATGGTTTGCATTCTTAATAAGAATTTTATAGGCAAGTCTCATCACAAAAGACAAAAGAATTTGTCAAAATTTTAACTTTAACTAAGTTTCCTATTTTACATATAATTTCTACACTACTTTGTTTTATGTGTGCTTGGGTCTCATACCATGTTTTGTGCATCACTAGAACAAACAAACTACCATTGCAACATCTTTGTCTTCCTCCACACATTTTAACGCCATGGCAACAAGTATTTGCATCCTAGGCACATCATATTTGCCACTTATCACAGGATCTACAATTTCTTCAATCCAAGACTCTATTGCTGCACCTGTACTCACATTCTCTCTCACCCATTTAATCAACCTCCTCTGCTCCATCTCACCAGCTGATGTTGGACTCTTTCCAGTCACCATCTCCAACATCACTACTCCGTAGCTATAAACATCGACTTTCGAGGTAATGGGTAGATTAAAAATCCACTATGGAGCCATATAACCTCTTGTTCCTCTTATCTTTGAAAAGCTCAAATTATTACCATCACTGCTACTACCGCCACCACCTCTATTCAATAGTTTGGAAAGTCCGAAATCCGTAACCTTTGGCTAGTAATTGGAGTCCAGCAATACATTTTGAGGCTTTATATCGCAGTGTAGAACCCATTCCAAGCACTCTTCATGTAAGTAAACAAGGCCTTTTGCAGTACCCACAACAATCTGAAACCTCGTGTCTCAATCAAGTGTTTTGGACTTTAAGTTATCTGACAAAGACCCGTTCGCCATGTACTCATAAACCAAAAGCTTATGCTTTCCCTCAGCACAGTATCCCCAAATCTCTATCAAGTTCATGTGGTTAAGCCTGCCGATGGTGCTTACCTCCGCTAGGAACTCTACCTCTCCTTGATTAGCTTCTCTGAGTCGCTTGATTGCCGCCACTCGAAAATCTGGCAATACCCCTTTGTACACCACCCCACCACCTCCTTTTCCCACCTCATCACGAAAACCTCTCGTCGCTTGCTCTAGCTCATTATAAGTGAATCTTTTGAATCAAGTCGCAGCAAATATGTACCAACCACCCATGTCTGGATGGGTTCCATTTCTATTCAAGAAACACCAGACCAAACAAATGAAGATCACCTCAACACATCCAACCGAAGCAGCAAACCAAACCAAGAATGTCAGCAACCCATTTTTGTACCGTCTTTCATAAACTCTGTCAAGCTGCTGCACCATATTAGCAATCCTTGAGCAATCTAACTTATTCAAGAAGTCTTTGTTTAAAGCTGTTTGAGGCACTTTCACAAACAGGTCTCCTGCAAGACTTGGAGACCAGGGTTGTGAAGTGTAAGTTGTAATCTCCCTCCGGGATAATTCTATAGTGGATATCACTCCCGTGGATGTAGGCAATTGCTAAACCACGTAAATCTCTTGTGTTATTGTGTGTGATGGATTTTTGGTGTCCCATAGTCCTAACAAGTGGTATCAGAGTCAAATCGGTTGCGTTTCGGAACAAAAACAGAACGTTTTTTCGAAACTGTCCAGAAATTAAGTTGCTCGAAATCAGGTTTTGAGTATACCAGGAGCAAGGTCTCGTCGAGAGGAGTCTCGAACTGCAAAGAAAAGCTCCAGAAAACGCAACACGCGCTCTCACACGTGTCCCAAAGAAAGAGCGTGAGTCTCGCGCTCCAACACGCACCTCACGCGTCGATCAGAAGAGCCGACGCGTTAGACCACTCTCGCCACGCGCTCCACGCGTTTCTCAAGGAGGAAGAAGAGTGAGTGCGTGTGTTTGTGACTTCACACGCCATGTCACTGTCCATGTGGCTACACGTCAGCGCCACGTCACTGACACGAGGCTGACACGTCATTGCTAGGTCACTGCCACGTGTTTGACACGAAAGCGCCATCTCACTGACACGCGTCTGCCACATCAGCCAAAGCCAGGGCCACGTGGCTGACCACGTTAGCAGCCCTGTTAACCAGTCAACCCGGAGGCAAAGAGTTATCCGCTGCTGCGCAGCTAAGGTACACCTGTAGATCTGAACTATCCAAACTATTTTGGGATGATCTGAGCCATTCTGAGTCCATTTTTGACGATTCAATAGTGGTTTTCAACTATTTGGAGTATTTTAGACACATCTGTACGATCAGATTTTTCATTCGAGGTTTTCTGTAAAAGGAAAGAATACGATGGAGAAATCCACTTCAACTTTAGGATCTATGTTCAAGTTAAGTCCTTCCAATTATGCAATTTTGAAGTCATGGATGGAAGACATCCTGTTTTATAAAAACTTGTTTGACCCTATTTTTATAACGGGGTTAAACCTCAAGGAGTGAAAGATGATGACTGGATAAAGATGAATCGCAAGACTATCGGTTGTAGAAGACAATGGATAGACCACGGTGTGTACCATCATGTTGTCGAGGAGACAGATGCCTATTCTCTATAGACAATGTTAGATGACATGTACTGGTCAAAGACCGCTGGGAACAAAGCCTTGGTGATGAGAAGGCTTGTCAATTTGAAGTTGAAGAATGGAATGTCTGTCGCCGAGCACACCAGTGAATTCAAAAATCCTATGAATCAGCTTGCAACCGTCAAGATGCGCTTAGACGATGAAATACAAGCCGTACTACCGCTCAGTTCTTTACCGGACAGCTGGGAGACGTTGGTGGTCTCTCTTAGCAACTCTGCACCAGAAGGGAAGCTGACCATAAGCATGGTCACAGACGCCATGTACAATGAAGAGACAAGAAGGAAAGACATGGGAAGTAATCAGTCCCATGCTCTTGTCACAGAAGATAGAGGCAGAGAAAGAGGTAAATGAAGAGGTAGAGGAAGAAGCAAGAGTAGAGGCAGCTGGAACAACAGGAGTAAATCCAGGGACAACAAAGGTCGAGGTAACTCCAGCTTCACTTGCTTTCACTGTGGCCAAGAGGGTCACATAAAGAGAAACTGCCCAAGCCAGAAAGAGAAAGGCCAAAGCAGTAAGTCAAAAGGAGATGAGAACACAACAGCCACAACAACTGATGAAATACTTCTTGCAGTTGGTGACGAGGTAGATTGCCTTCACGTGGCTGACCATAGCTACACAGAATGGGTGATAAACACAGCTGCATCCTATCACGCCACTTCCCACGAAGAACTCTTCAACTTGTACAACGCTGGAGATTTTGGCACTGTTCGAATGAGAAATTCTAGCTATTCGAAGATTGTGGGTATTGGCGACATTAGCATTCAGACAAATGTCGGGAACAAGTTGGTTCTAAAAAATGTGAGGCATGTACCAGATTTGCGCCTCAATCTTATCTTTGGAAGCGCCCTGGACTAACAGGGCTATACAAGTACATTCGAAAATAGTCGTTGGAAGCTGACAGGAGGAGCTTTGACAATCACCAGAGGAGAGATGTCTTTAATACTGTATAAGACTCAAATGAAAATCTGTCTGGAAAGTCTTAATACAACAAAAGATAAGGAGTCACCGGACTTATGGCATAGAAGACTGGCTCACATGAGTGAGAAGGGATTGCATCTATTGGCAAAATAATCTAGAATACCCTTATCCAAAGGGAGTGCCTTGAAGCCGTGTGATCATTGCCTTTATGGCAAACAACATCGAGTATCATTCAGTTTAACGAGCAAGAGGAAAACAGAAGTGCTCAATATGGCATACTCGGATGTTTGTGGCCCAATCGAAGTGGAGTCACATGGCAGCCGCAAGTATTTTCTAACTTTCATTGATGATGCATCAAGGAAGTTCTGGGTGTATTTCCTGAAAACAAAGGATGAGGTATTTCATCACTTTCAGGAGTTCCATGCAATGGTGGAAAGAGAGATTGGGAAGAAGTTGAAGTGTCTTCGCGTAGACAATGGAGGCGAGTACACTTCCAATGCTTTTGCAACATATTGTGCCAGCAGAGGTATCCGGCACGAGACAATAGTTCCCGGCACCCCACAACACAATGGTGTGGCGAAAAGGATGAACTGCACTATTATTGAAATAGTCAGATGTATGCTCAAAATGGCAAAGTTGCCAAAGTCATTTTGGGCTGAAGCCACTCGTACAGCCTGTTTTCTCATCAACAGGTCGCCTTCAGTTCCGTTGAATTTTGCAATACCTGAGGAAGTCTGGTCCAAAAGAAAGGTATCATATTCTCACTTGAGAGTCTTCGGGTGTAAGGCTTTTGCACACATCTCCAAGGAAAATAGACAGAAGCTTGATGACAAGTCCACTCCATGCATATTTGTGGGCTATTCAGATGTAGCATTTGGGTACAAGGTGTGGGACCTAGTGAACAAGAAGATGTTCAGGAGCAGAGATGTTGTGTTCCAGGAAAACCAGACAGTAGTGGATTTTGAGAAATTTGCAAAGTCTAAAGATGTCATCACTTTAGACTTGTTTCCATCTCTCGAGCCATCACAAAATGCTAGATGTGATGATGTGCAACAAGAAGTGCCAGAGTTGCAGGATCCTATGCCAGATATTGAGGATCATGAGGAAAGAGATGAAGACCCAGATGAAGAGGGTGTTGAGCAGGGGGAGCAACCCCCTCAACCAGAGGCAACTGGCTCTCAGTTGCGGAGATCTGGAAGAGCTGCCATGCCATCAACCAAATATCCCGCTTCTTAGTATATTCTGATTATTGATGAGGGGGTGCCCGAGAGTTTTCCGGAAGCCAAGAGTCATACAGAGAAAGACTGTTGGATGCAAGCCATGAAGGAGGAGATGAGTTCTTTGCAGAAGAACCACACTTATGAGCTTGTTCCACTTCCAAGAGACAGGAGAACCTTGAAGAACAAATGGGTGTATAAGTTGAAGAAAGATGGAAACGGTAAACTATTACAGCATAAAGCTCGTTTGGTGGTCAAAGACTTTGGGCAGAAGAAAGGAATTGATTTTGATGAGATCTTCTCCTTAGTTGTGAAGATGACTTCCATTCGAGTAGCTCTAGGATTAATAGCTCGC
Organism: Camellia granthamiana; assembly: GCA_036172215.1. NCBI lineage: Eukaryota > Viridiplantae > Streptophyta > Magnoliopsida > Ericales > Theaceae > Camellia > Camellia granthamiana. The sequence goes on from CM069916.1 coordinate 42,472,856, forward strand.
TTGAATCTGGAAGTAGAACTAATGGATGTCAAGACTGGCTTTCTCCATGGTGATTTGGAGGAAGAGATCTACATGGAGTAATCAGAAGGAGTTGAAGTTAAAGGAAAACAGAATCTAGTCTGCAAACTGAAAAAGAGTCTCAACGGCTTGAAACAGGCGCTGAGACAATGGTACAAGAAGTTTGATTCATTTATGGTGGATCACGAGGACACAAGAACGGTAGCAGACCAGTGTGTATATTTCCGAAGGTTTTCGGATGGAAACTTCATTATCATACTGTTGTATGTCGATAATATGCTGATCATCAGACAGGACACTACTATGATCAACAAGTTGAAAAAGGACTTATCGCAGTATTTTGACATGAAGAATTTAGGCCCAGCACAACAGATTTTGGGCATGAAGATTGTTCGTGACAGAAAAGCCAAGAAGATATGGCTGTCATAGGAGAAATATGTTGAACGGGTGATTGAAAGGTTTAACATGAAAGATGCCGAGCCAGTCAGCACACCACTGGCCAACCATTTCAATGTGACAAAGTGTTCGTGTCCCACAACCAGCTCTGAAAGGAAAGAAATGGAGGCAATCCCTTATTCTTCCGCAGTGGGAAGTTTGATGTATGCAATGGTATGTACCCGGCCAGATATAACTCACACAATTGGCGTTGTGAGCAGATTCCTCGCCAATCCAAGAAAGGAGCATTGGGAGGTGGTCAAATGGATTATTCGGTACTTGAAGGGAACTTCAAAGATGTGTTTATGTTTCAAAGGAGGTGAACCAATTTTGGAGGGTTTTACAGATGCCGATATGACAGGTGATCTTGATGGTAAAAAGTCTACATCAAGATTTCTGTTCACCTTTGTAGGGAGAGCTGTCTCATGGCAGTCCAAACTACAAAAGTGTGTTGCTCTATTTACAACAGAGGCAGAGTACATTGTTGCCGCAGATGCTGGAAATGAAATATTGTGGTTAAAGTGGTTTCTCAAGAATTGGGTCTACAGCAGAAAGAATAGAAGGTACATTGTGATAGTCAGAGTGCAATTGATCTGAGCAAGAATTCCATGTACCATTCACGTACAAAACACATTGATGTTTGGTGTCATTGGATACGAGAAGTGATGGAAAAGCAGCTGATGAAGCCAGTGAAGATTCACACGAACAAGAATCCTTCTGACATGATGACCAAGGGTGTCACCAGAGACAAACTGAAAGTTTGCAAGAATCTGACCGGGATGGACTTCAAGTGAGAAGTCAGTTATCCATGTGGGCATGGAGGGGGAGAATTGTTAGCTTCTAGCCCACACTCCACATGGTGTGGATGGCACCATATGCTAAAGAAAGGTGGTAGGGGCAACACCAACTCACTAAAGGAAGATAGTGAGGGTGGCACCACCTTGGCCAATTATGGCTATCCCTTCACCCACTCCTCTTCTCTTGGTTATAAATTGAGATGAGTGATGAGGGGTTGTATATGGGAGCGACACACAAAGCTGAAGAAAGCAAACACAGAGTGTATAATCTGTGAGTGAGAGTGCATTCTATAGAGGGTTGTGAGGTGTGAGTTGTAATCTCCCTCCGAGATAATTTTATAGTGGATATCACTCCCGTGGACATAGACAATTGCCGAACCACGTAAATTTCTTGTGTTATTGTGTATGATTGATTTCTGGTGTCCCATAGTCCTAACATGTGGTGGAACCCTTGCAATCGCACAAGTCCAAGCACGTCTTCAAGCATCTCCGCAAAGTGTAGTTTAGCAAAATTTGGATGTCATAGTGTAACACGCCCCGCGAGGGACCCCGCGTTGCACGCTACAGTTCGGACTCGATTTTGTTTGCGGTTCTAAATCTGAACCAAAGAGTCCAAATTCGGCAAATCGTTTTGAGAAAACAGATTTTTGAAAAGAAGTGCCAAACATGGACTGCTTTGCCAGATACAGAGTCGCCACCTAAATATTTTTTAATAGGGAAATTTAGGAAACCCTGACTCGGTGCCAAAGGCCACGTGTCCGTCATCATCAAAGTTGCCTCGGCTCGGGAGCTTGGGTACGATTGGGGAAGGTCAGCTATGAGCACCTCCTCTCGCCCGGTCCGAAGACCGGCCTCTACTAACCGTGATATCCGATTTTGAAAACGTTATGTGTTCTTATTCCGGTTATTAGCCTAGAATTACTATGTTATGCGCACAGCAAACAAGTATAGACTAGATTGCCTAATTTGGAAATAAGCATTGCATATCCGTTTGTCTTGAAAAACACTTTGGAATTTGCTACTCACAAGTAGGCTAAAATACGGATTTCAATGAGTTTTTCCAACTCGGCCAATCCAACCTTCACCCACAAGGCATTCAAACAGTTTATCTCACATAAGCAATTAGCCACATGGTAAGCATGCTGTCATGATAGCACTCACACGCATGCGGTATGCTAAAGCATGAAAATACTTATATCCTACTCCGTGCCAAAACAATAAACTAGTTAGCAAACATGCATGGTCCTAGTTCATGTTAAGTTTGACTAATGCAACACATACAGGATGCAATTAGAGTAGGCTCGGCTAACTTAAACATGGCATGTGAAATGCGATCAATTGATGCATGTATTCAAGTTAGATTTGAAATACCAATGCAGTTAGCGTGATGCGCCGAGCCCGGTGCATGTAAGACAAATGTATGGATGCACGCATGCAGTCATACTGTATGCTAATTTAAACATGCCCTGATCTACCATCATAAGCGGGTAAATAAAAGGGAAGAAAGAAGTGGGGATTGGAAGACATGCACACACACGCACCCACACTTATTACAGATTCGCCCTCGCCCGGAGGGACCAAATAAATATTACAGATAATTAACCTACAAGCTAATTAAATATTACAGGCCATCTAATTAGCTAAGCAAATTAACTAATCTAGGGAAAACAGTAAACCGCCTCGGGAGGAGAGCCTGATGCAATGCATGCTCGGTCTTGCTCGGAAATGCACTGCCATGCGCAAGCTGCCTCTGTTTTCCCTCTTGTATTCCTTCGAAGGCTTCCAAAGCCTCAGGGTTGCCTCTCTGAGCACTGTGCAATACCACCGGCTGGGGAGAATGGCCACCGGCCGTAGGAGATGTTCGTCGGCTGAGAATGAATCCATCGGCCACCAATTGTTTGCCGGTCGGCACTCTGTGCAGTCGATCAGCAAAAAGTTCCTGCAGAACCTGTTTGACAGCAGCAGAGGACAGAGCTTTGCATGGCAATGCAATTCAAGCCATATATGCACCAATCATGTCCCTTATCATGTTAGTGACTCAAAGGGACATGCTCCTTGGTTCTCGGACCATCAATCGCGCATTTCCATGCGTGATGGCCCAAGGGACCAAGTGTGCACATTTTGATGTCAAATGCAATGCAAACCAACAAACCAAAGGGGCCCAATTCCTATCACTAGATCAAGGAACAAGGCATGCATGCATGATGCAATGCAACCTAGGCATATGAACTAGCATGCAACATGGACAATGCAATCTATACATGCAAGCATGCAAGCAAACGTGCAAGGTAAGTATGCAAACAAGCATAGGATGGACTTAAACATGATTTAGGCAGCCTTAAATAGACCTAAAACAGTGGCCAAGATGCTGTGAGGTGAGGACTAAACACACATACACACATGCACATGTTAAAGGGCTAACACTCAAGCCCAAAAGGGGCAACTCTCAAGCACACTTGAAAGAGGCATAACATGGACTAATGGCATGCAAGGTAAGCATTGAAAATCATGTTACAAAAGGTGCTAAGCCAATTAAACAAGATAAACAAGGCATGCAAACAAAGCCAAAAACCCAAGACAAGCCAAGAGGCTTAAACCGAGACTAAGTCCACCAAGCCTCACAAGGCTAAGAGGACTTAAAACAAGTCTAAGGCAGGCCTAGACAACACCCAAGGGACGCCTAGATGACATCTAAGTGGCTCAAATTCGAAGGGTATGCACAATGGCCAAAACATGGAGCATGCAAGACAAGCTTTCAAAGCTTCAAAGAGGCATCCAAGGCAAGCATACAAGCATGTTAAAGGGACTGAAATAACATGGTAAATGGTCCCAACCCACTAAATTAAGGCAAGGATGCATGCTATACATTCACACACTTAAGGCCAACAAACCAAAAATGCAAAGGGGCTATACTAAGCATGCCAAAGTCAACCCAAACAACTAAGGATAGACCTCAAACATAGCAAAATAAGCACAAAAGCTTCACAAAGCCAAGCCTAAAACATGCTAGAACAATGGTTTACAACCTAAGGCATGTTAAGGCAACAAAATGGCATTACAAGGCATGTATGCTAAGCAAGCATGGTGTACCAAAACCAACATACAACAATGCTATTTCATGGCAAAATAAGCATAAATAACAGCCAAGGCATGGTCCACATGAGGCTTAGCTAGGTGCTCATTAAAGAGGCAAAAATGGCCCTTTTCAAGGACAATAAGGAGAGGGGGTGGCCCTCTCCTTCTTGGGACTTCAAGGCACCATCCTTACCACTGAAATCCCTCAAGATTTTAGTGGTGAGGAGGCCCAAACACCAAAGTCCCGGAGCTCACTCAAAATAGCACAAAATGGAGCCCCTCAAGGCTTAAGAGGGGTCAAACACCTCCAAACCACAAAACACTCTAAACAAACTATTTAGAGGGCCCAAAAACAGAACTTTTTTATATTATACACTAAGCTCAAAAACAGTTCTAAGATAGGCAAAAATAGTATGCAAGAATGGGGTAAAAAGGAGCAAGTTTCTTACCCTTGTAGAACCTCTTCAACAATGGTGGACCAGCTGCTCCCTTGAGCTTAAAACCACCCAAGAACCACAAAAACAGACCTCTGGTCCTTCAAAAATTAAGAAAAGGTGTAACACTATGTGTTTGTGTGCAATAGTAAGCCTAAACACACACAAATACAAGAGAATGAGAGATATAGATATAGGATAGATACAAAATCCTAAACCTAGAACCAGAGCTCCCTCTGAACTTTTCTAACAAATTTTCCAACCCTAAAGCCAAGAGAGGAGGGCTCCTCTTATAGAGAAGCCAATCTTGTAAAGCTTACTCAAGAAGCTAACAAGGAAGGCCATCCCTCCATACACGTGTATGGAGGGGAACAAAATGCCATACAGCTTATTAAAATATCTGCAAAAGCAGATGAACAGTAGTCGGCCGTTCAAAATTTCCATTTTGACAAAATGGACTGCCGACTGGCAACAAAGAATGCCAACCGGCAATATACATTGCCGATGGCAACAAAACACCAGCCGGTGGCCTCTAGCCATGGCCGATGATGTGTGGGGATGCCTCACAAGGCATTTCCTGCCCCCTCCAAAGCAAAACACAAGTGTTTAGTGCAAAACCAGACACTAAACAGTCGAGTTCGGAGATCCTGGGGCAAGGCGCGTAGCCGAGACCTCCGGGAACTCCAAACGAACACAAACATGGATGATCACCGGGTGTTCAAACGGTGACGTCCAAGTCTTGAGGACGGTCAAAAATGGGGTATCTACACATAGCCAGAGAAATCAGCATTTGGGACCTTAAAAAAAGTGAAATTCTCCTCACTTTGATTGCAGGAAAGGTTGAATTCAGGTTCACATCCGCAAGACCAGTCAGTAGGATCTCTGATTCTGAACCCAGGTAAACACGAGCAATCTCGTCCAAACCCAGCACTATATCTATACGCTTTCGACTTAGTTTTAATATATTTATAATGAACACGATAAATTAAAGCAATATTATGAACTTTTTCTTTCATATTAGTAAATGAACCATTTAATTGAATATTCAAAGTTAATGTATCTAAAATATGTCAATCACAAAGACTAAGTGTAAAATTAGGAAAACAATTAAAATGCACTGGTCCTTTGTGGAGACCAGTTTCCATCATACCCATTAAACTATCATTATAATCAAGAAAACGTGCATCTCTTAAACATAATAAAACAGAAGTATTTCTACCTTGTAGAGTTAATGGTTTTATTCCAACTTGAATTAATTCTAAATGAATAAAATTATGACCAGTTTTTAAATGACGTTTAATTGTTTGAGCATCAAATAATTGACATGTTTCTTGAGGTTTAGTCAAGGCATAAACTTGTTCTAATGTTTTAACATGCAGATTCATATGAAAAGTATTTTGTATAAACGTAGTCTTATAAATTTCTTTGACAGATAATTTTAGTATATTTCAACTTAAATCAATTTTATCATTTTGTATTTCAACATCTTCTTCATTAATTACTAATCCTTGATTAGGTATTGTAGGTAAAGTTGTTGATCTAGAACTGACTGACGAGTTACTTCTAAATAATCGACTCATTTTTCTGTTAATTAATTTGTTTTACAGGAATCTTAATACATTGTCTAAATTTATCATGTTTTCACACACGCTGTGTTCATACATACCCTATTCGAATGACTCCTAAAATTCGACACTGCCTAAGCCAAAGGACTTACAAATCATAGGGACGAAAGTGGGTGACTAGTAACAATGTGGAAAGACACAGATAGAATTTTGGACAAATTAAAATGACTGAAAACAGATTAATAGACAGAAAAGAGAGAAAGATTATACATAATTAACCAGATAGTAAGCAACAGATAGCAACATAACTTGGCTTTTATTAATAGAATTTTGGACAGATTAAGATGACTGAAAACAGATTAATAGACAAAAAATAGAGAAGGATTATACAGAATTAACTAGACAGTAAGCAACAGATAACAACATAACTTGGCTCTGATACCATTTAGGAAGATGGAAGCAAATATTCAGGAAGATGGAAGCAAACATCAGTTGGAATAATATGCACACAAAATAATGTAAAAAAAAACAAATTTCTATCAATAAAATACAAACAAATTTTTATTAATAAAATACTTAATAAAACACTTACAATAGTTTAATTGAAGTAACACAGGGTTACTTCCAAATACATTTTTACTTGGAGAAAGAAGAAAGAAAATTGACTGGGTGTAGGTTCTCACTCAGAGTGTTTATAGTTTCGAACCTCTGATTTCCACTAAACCAAACATTACAATATATAGATAAATAAACTAGCTATGCAACATGTGACTTGGATGACTAAGAGAGCAGCTGGCAGCACATGGGATGGAGCATGCTGTCGGATGCTTTCGGTTGATTGACTGAAAGTTGAAGCAGCTTTTAGCAGGTTGATTGACAAATGAATAGTAAAAGTGAATAGTGACTTTTTACTATTCATCACTTTCGGTGGAGACATGAATAAAGGAATCAATACAAATACAAATTGGCAGCTTTTCTCAAAAGAGTATTGATTGAAGCTAATTTGTATCTATATGGAATCCAAAGCAGGGCTGACTAAGCATATGGATCCTGTGCATCTTGAAATTCGGGTCCATATGGATTTTGAGTAGTTGAACCTTCAGAAGAATTTGAACTGTCTGAACCTTCTTCTAAATTGTCTGAATTTGAGTTTGACTGGGCTTCAGCTTGATCAACAAGTAGACGAGCCATCTGGAGTAGTTCATCTCTTGATGATTTGGACTTAGCCTTGACGTTGGGCTTAGCCTTAGATGAAGTGGGCTGAGCTTTAGACTTGGATTTATCCTTTGATTTGGGCTGATCAATGCCGGGCCTGGCCGGCTTGGATTTAATCTTTGGTTTGGCTAACTTGGGCTTGGAATAACTTGAAGTTGGGCTTCCAAGGTTGACTGTAGGAAGTTGGCTTCCTTGAGTGACTAAAGCAGTTGGGTTCTGCTGGGCTTTAACTATGGCAGGTGTAGGAGCATGAATGTTAATCGGGAATTCAGTTTGAACAATTTCAACAATGCGGGAAACTTTGAAGTTATCCCACCATTTAACCTTATGCTGACGGTAAACAACATCATCAGAAATGCCATACTGCCATTTGAATATCCAAGGGATTTTATATTTGGATATAAAAATAAGCAATTTAGGGAATTTCCTTTGCTGTGGTGTGAATGAGAAAACAGTTGAAAAATAGTTAACCTGTTCAATCAGAATATCAAGAAAGATATCTGTAATGGCGCCATACTGAGACCACCATCGCAGAAACCAAGTGGGTAATTCTGATTTGAACTTTTGATCAAACTGGAGAAACCAGGAGTGACTATATGTTTCATTTTGATACAAAAACACTTTGAACCAAGCATCAATATAGTCATAATAACTATACTGAAGGGAGTGATTAGATAAATCTCGGAGTTGATGAGGAGGACCCCATTCAGCTAAGGAAACAATGTTGTGAATATAAAGTGAATGGTAAACAACTTTACTAGTGTAAGTACGATCATAAATGGGTTTAATCACAATTGACTGATGGATGAACAGGATATCTTTGTAGAATGTGATTGTTTTCTCTGGATGCATGGGAACAAAATGCCATCCAGGAGGGAAATAAGACTTAACCAGGTCATGAACAGACTGACTCTTTGGGTGACTAGGTTCTTTGAAAAAGAGATTAGTAGTGGTGGAGTTAACATAATCAGAACGGGCTGATTTAATAGGATTAGGAGGGTAAGGAGTAACTGCTTGACTAGATGAAGCAAAAGGATCAGTAGCCAAAGTAGATGTGTAACTCGGTTTAGGAATATTACCAAGAACTTGGTAACGGTTAATCATTTCAATAGGATGGTATTGGGTTACTAGTTCCAACGGAGGAGGAACAAAATGTTGACTAGAAGGAACCAAGGCTTTGGATGGAGGCCTGGGGCGAGACATCTGGAAATAGAAACAAAATTAGTAACAAAGATTAACAACGACTAAGAAGGTTTAAATAATTTTGATGGTAATCCAAACAGTTGTAAAAATTAGCAAGTAAATGGTGACGAGCTTAAATTTGGTGAAATTGAATATATTGGGCACATTAAGTAGTTTTTGTGGCTACTTTTAGGCGAGCAATTCTGTAAGCAGTTTGGTGAATCAGATCACGATAGTGGGTAATTTGGGTTTTATGGTAAGAGATAAAATGAGTGGCCATCCCTATCCCCCCTGTAAAAATTCCCGGGTAAGAAAATCAGGAATAGAATTTTGACAACCAAGTATATATTCAATATCAAAATCGAAAATACTTAAAATAGATTGCCAGCGGGCGAAAATTTGCTTACTAGCAAGATTTTGAATATCTTTTTCTAAAACATATTTAGCAGATTTGCAATTAACACGAAGTAAAAATTTCTGATTTAAAATATCATCTGGAAATTTACTAATACATAAAACAGTAGATAAAATTTCTTTTTTAATAGTACTATAAGTTAATTGTGCTTTATTCCAGACACCAAAATGATAACGAACAATTTGTTCAGATGACTGAAGAGTGACTTTCTAAAGAAGATTGCCACCATAACCAATATCAGAAGCATCAGTTTGAATAATTTTGAATGACTGTTCAGTAGGAATACCAAGACAAGGAAGAGACTTGACATATTGTTTGACTTGTTTAACAATAGCAGTATGAGTAGAAAACTAAGGAGGAGGATTGTCTTTCAACCTATCAAACAGAGGTTGACAAGGTTTCCTAAGGTCTTTGTAAAACTCAGCAATATAATTGAGAGAACCTAAAAACCGTTGTAACTAGGCTTTATCCAAAATTTCATCAAGAAACTTAGACTCAAACTCAATAGAGCGACTAATAGGTGAAATTGTATTCTGGTGAATATCATATCCTAAAAATCGGATTTTAGTTTGAAATAGTTTAATTTTTGGAGCAGATATGACTAGACCATGACCTTTAATAGTGTAAAAGAAAGCAGTTAAATTTTTCCAATGTTCACTAATTGATTTAGAAAATATTAAAATATCATCAATATAAACAATAGAAAAATGACTAAATGGATTGAAAATATCATTCATTATATTTTGAAATTCACTAGGAGAATTTTTTAATCCAAAAGGCATAACATTCTATTCATAATGACCAAAAGGTGTAGTGAATGCTGTTTTATATCTATCTTTAGGATGAATTTGAATTTGCCAAAAACCACTTTTTAAATCAAATTTACTAAAAATAACAGTTTGACTTAGTTGTTTAATTAAGTCTTTTTTATTAGGAATAGGGTATCTTATCCATTCTAAAACTTCATTTAATGGTTTGTAATTAATAACTAGACGAGGGACGCCTCTTTCTAATTCAGCATTTTTATTAACATAAAAAGCAGGACAGGACCAGGGTGATTTACTCGGACTAATAATTCTATTTTTTAATAATTCATTAATTTCTTTTTTACATATTTCAACTAATTCATGATTCATTTGAATAGGGCGAGATTTAGTAGGAATTTGTTTCTCATTAAAATTTTTAATACAAGGTAGAGTAACTACATGTTTTTTCTTATGCCAAAAGGCAGTGGGTAAAGTAGAACAAACAGTTGTTTCTAATTTTAATTTTAATTCATTAATTTGAGAAATAGTAACTGGACTATTTAATTGTTGATCAATTCGTTTATAATTGACTTCTTCTTTGAGATACCTTAAATGACGAATTAATCGATTAATAGTTTGAGAAATAGAACAATCTTTTAATTGATTTAATTGTAGCATTTTAGGTGGAGATAAAAATTTAAAAGTGACAGGTTGTCCTAAAACATGAGTATTTATTCCTTCACTAGAAGTAGTAAATGGTTATAGCAAAAATATAAATGGTGTGCCAGGATAACTTCATCAGTCATATTTTTGACTAAAACAAAGGAGGTTTTAAAACAAACACTATTTTGACATATATGAACTTTGGATAATTTATATTTAATATGCATTTTACTACCATTAGCAAAAGTTAAGTTTTCATGACATTTTTCATAATATTTAGTTGGGAGTAATCCTTCTTGAATACAATTGAGATCAGCACTAGTATTTATTAAGGCAATAACATTTAATTCAAAATCATGAATAACTAATTTAACACGTGAATACCATTTTTTAATATGAATTTTATTGATTAGATTTAATCGTTTGTCTTCAAGATTAGGAGAGTGGTGTGATCGATTATCAAATAGGAGATTTTCAGGATTAGTAGGATCAGAATCATGATCAGATTCATTAGGGGATGCATCAGGATTTTCTTGAAAATTATCTAAATTTCTATCAAGTTTTAATTTGATAATTTCATCTTCTAAGATTGTATCTTTTCGTTGTAAATCTTTAATGGTTTGTTTAATCTGATGAATTTCATGTTGTAAATCTTGTAAGGTGACTTCTTTTTGTTTCTTTTTAAATCTTTTTAAGGTTGTGGATAAACTAATAATTGGTTTATCTATCTTAGGTTTCCTATCAGGATTGGTTAATAAAGATTTAACCTTATCAATATATTTTTGTTTTAACTCTGGATCTTCTAAACAACTAATTAATTCAATAAGAGCAGTTTCTTCTTGATTTTGTTTAGTAAGAACAGTGATTTGTTTAACAGGCTTACAACATATATCATTACATCCTAATTCAATATTATTATCAGAATCAGTACTAACTGATGGAGAATCAGAATCAGATGAAGTATTTGGATTAGTAGAAGAAGAATTAGAATTATTATCAAATTGATTTAATTGAAAGATTACATATAATTGATTTTTTGATTTATCATCAATTTGAAGTTGATTAACCTTATCTTTTAATTTTTGTTTGTCTTTACATTTATTAGAATAATGACCTTTTTGACCATAGTTATAACAAGTAACATCTTTATTAGATTTGAATTTTGGATGTGATTTCTTATAAAATTTCTTTTTTGGTTAATATAGAATTTATCAGTTGATTTAGAAGGTGTATAATTCTTTTTATATTTATTAGAATATTTGTAGGATGACTTATGTTTAGGCTTAGAATATTTATGTGATTTACGACGAGAAGGTGCTACAGGAGGTAAACCATATTGTTCACAAAAATTTCCTAATTCATATTTAGCTTTATGTTTATCTTTAGCAACTTTTTGACTAAGTTTAAGATCGATACACATTCTTAAACCTTCTTTTTGAATAGTGCTAATTATATCACCATAAGTTAAATTATCATATTCAATAACACCGGTAGGGTGACTAAGAACATCTCTAATTTTATGAGCAAAAAGACTAGGTAGATCATTAATAAATTTTTCTTTCCAAAAAGATTTAGTACAGTCTTCTCTTAGCATGACTCGAGAGGTAAAGACATCTTTATACCATCTAAAATCACCGAGGGTAGGACAAGTAAGATTACTAAGTTGATCATGTATGCGATAATATATATTAGTAGGAGTTCCTATGAAATGTCTGACTATAGTGTAAATTAGTGTATTAATACCATCAGGTTTATAATAACCAATAGTTTCATCAAAAATAGGTAAATCATTTTCATCTTTTTGATTAGCATGTAAAATAGATTCACGTTGATCTTTAGTTAGATATTTTTCCCACCAAGATTTGAGCATACCCGTAAAACCAGAAGTAATTAAAGAAACAATTTCAGGTTGACTATAATCAGGATAATTACTAAGATAGCTATTGGAGACCATAGACAAATGATTTAATTTTTGAAGGATTTGATCTTCATTAAGACCATCAATATTCCATTCATATAATTTTTTAGCAGATACAGAAAATTGATTATTGAGATTAGTTTCTTCATATTGGAGATCAGGTGGAGTAGGTCAAGAGTATCAATTTTTGGTAAGGGACGTAGGATTAGGTTTAGGATAATGAAGTTTATTAAGAGTAGCGGATTGAAATTGGTGAACGAGTTGATTAATTTCATTATCAGTTGTATCAGTTTCAGATGGATTAGAAATATTATCGAAAGGAGGTTGCTGATTTAAAACAGCAAGACCTTTTTCAGGAGATTGAGAAGTAGATTCAGAAATGGTTAATTTATTTATTAAGTGTTCAATGGCTTTAACAGTTGAATGATCTTGAGTGACTAAACTAGTTCGTTTAGAACGATTACTGGGTAAATTAAGTAAAGGTTGATCTAGGGATTGTTTAGTAGATGTATTGTTGGCTGAATAATCATCTAAATTAGTTTCTAATTTATCCAATTGTTTACCAATGGTTTGGAGACATTGATTAGTATAATTATTTTGTTCAATAACTTTTTTGATTTCAGGGTCAGTGCCAGGCAACTTAAAAGGCGAGGCTGGAACTTGAGATCCTTGATGGTCAATAATGATATTAGAGAGAGGAGGATGACTAGAACTAACAGTAATATTAGGAGAAGTTTTCCATTTATGTTTTGTGATTGTGTTTACTTTTTTGTAATAATTGTCTAAATATTCAAAGAGATGAATTTCTATGTTATATTCAATCATAAAATCATACCATTTTCGAGTTATTCTGGATTGTTGATTAGAATCATATTTGGAACGGTAAACATGTCTTTTAATTCTATTTTCTTTAGATTTAAAATTAATATGTAATTTATCTAAATCAGGAGCAAAGGGTTTACTAATTGTCATTAATTAGGGATTTATGGGAGGTATTATTTCGAAATCAGTTTGAGTTGGAGAGTTTTGAGACTCAATATCTTCTTCTTATAAATGTGTGTGAGCAGAATAAACAGGTTTACTAATTTGAGAAGTTGTGGAATTATCAACACGCTTCATTTTACTATGGGAATTTTGACCAAAATGAATCTGGCTATTTTTTCGAAATAAATGTGTATTAAAGATTTCATCTCCAGTTTCAATATCAGTAGGTACACTAGAAGTACTATGACGAGAAGATTGACTACGGTTAAATTTAATACGAACTGAACCATCAATGAATTGTTGAATATCTTGGACATCTTGAATAGTAAATTGTTTTTTATTATGTTTGTAGTTTTCATTGATTGTGACCCATTGATCAAGGAGATTAATATCTTTCCATTCTATCATTTGAGGAATATTAATGTTATTTTCAGTATTACTACTTTGAATTAATAAAGTTTTATCCTTTGGACTTTTATGAAAAGCTTGAACATTTAAATTAGTTTTAATACATTTATAATGAACACGATAAATTAAAGCAATATTATGAACTTTTTCTTTCATATTAGTAAATGAACCATTTAATTGAATATTCAAAGTTAATGCATCTAAAATATGTGGATCACGAAGACTAAGTGTAAAATCAGGAAAACAATTAAAATGTACTGGTCCTTTGTGGAGACCAGTTTCTATCATACCCATTAAACTATCATTATAATCAAGAAAATGTGCATCTCTTAAATATAATAAAACAGAAGTATTTCTACCTTGTAGAGTTAATGGTTTTATTCCAACTTGAATTAATTCTAAATGAATAAAATTATGACCAGTTTTTAAATGACGTTTAATTGTTTGAGCATCAAATAATTGACATGTTTCTTGAGGTTTAGTCAAGGCATAAACTTGTTCTAATGTTTTAACATGCAGATTCATATGAAAAGTATTTTGTATAAACGTAGTCTTATAAATTTCTTTGACAGATAATTTTAGTATATTTCAACTTAAATCAATTTCATCATTTTGTATTTCAACATCTTCTTCATTAATTACTAATCCTTGATTAGGTATTGTAGGTAAAGTTGTTGATCGAGAACTGACTGACGAGTTACTTCTAAATAATCGACTCATTTTTCTGTTAATTAATTTGTTTTACAGGAATCTTAATACATTGTCTAAATTTATCATGTTTTCACATACGCTGTGTTCATACATACCCTATTCGAATGACTCCTAAAATCCGACACTGCCTAACCAAAAGACTTACAAAGGATAGGGACGAAAGTGGGTGACTAGTAACAACGTGGAAACACACAGATAGAATTTTGGATAGATTAAGATGACTGAAAACAGATTAATAGACAGAAAAGAGAGAAGGATTATATAGAATTAACTAGACAGTAAACAACATTTATTCATATTTTACTTAGTTTCACACCGTTTTTTTCTTTCTCTTCTAAATTTCTTATCAAATCTCTCAATCAAAGACAGGGTAGCGAGCACAATCCCAACAAAGATAAGATGACTGGTAATAATTGTGAACGAAGTAGCCAACGTACCAGAAATGAATTAATAGCAATTGTATTTTCAAGTCCATTAACATAAAGTCAGTCTTGACTTTGGTTGCAATGCATTTAAAGCAAGGGACAGATTTTCTAAACATGTGGCGGGTATGATTAATCTAATTAACCTTCTTGTCAAGGCACAAGATCCTCTACCTCCAAAATTTCAATTTCTTAAGTCTCTTAAATACCCTTGAGTTGTAATTCATAAGTCGATTTTCAGGGATAAATTCTACCCAAGAGATTTGCATAAATTAAATAAATAAATAAATTGAAAACTGAGTGAGTTCTAACAATTTGTATCATTCACAAGTTTTCAATTTGAATTTTAGGCTATTAAGGCCTGGTTTGTGGTGTATCAAAAAAGTTAAAAAGTCAAAAATTTAAAAAAAAAATAAAAAAGTTATCATTATTCACAAATTGAAAATATTAAAAAATTAATATACATAATATTTTAATCAAACAAAATTTACACAATTTTCGGAGCTGAATTGAGCCTGTACTACCGTGAGAGGGGAAAAAAGAAAAAATTACATATATAAAATCACTAAGTTTGACGAAAATGTTGGGTCCGTGGGAGTCCACTACAGGTCTTGTTTTGATAATCTGAACCGTCCAATATGTAAAACTTGTCCCAAACTATATGCCTATAAAAAATCACGTTCATCGAAAATCGGTAACTACATGATCAAATCAGTTTTGTATAAAAAATAGATGGTGTTATAGTTAACAGTTAACAAGAAAAACTAATATGATCAGATAACTATTGATATCCAATCAACGTGATTTTTTACAAGCATATAGTACTCGACGAGTTCTACACATTGACGGTTCCGATTAGTAAAATGGGACTCGTGGTGGGCCCCCATGGGCCGAACAGCACCATCCAATTTATGCCCGAAAATGAGAGAACCAATCTCCTACACTATATCCTTTGCCGCACTGGCCCATGCGTGTACAACCGTACGAGCTATTCCATCTATAACTTCTCCTATACACTTATTTACACAATTTTTTAATATACATTTTTTCATAAAAAGTCAAAAAGTTAACCCAAACATCCATATTTTTTCCAGGAAAATGACTTGGACCCCCATAAGGGGGCACCCCCATGACCCCCTCTCTTTCTGATTGGTCAGTTTTTCTTTTTTTTTCCTTCTCCTCCAATCACCAGCCCCCACGTGTGTGTGGAGGTGGTGGGGTGGTGATTGGAGGGAGTCTCAATCACTTCCCATTTTTTCTCTCAATTTTTTAATCTAAAAATATAAAAAATACACTTATTTAAGACACCCTAAACAACTTCTAAAAGGCTTGGAAGATGCAACAGTACATTCCCAGGGAAACCTATTATTTCCTCGTGCACCACATGTTAGGGGCCATCTTGCATTTTAGTCAGAGTGGTAGGTAATCCTTTGATCAAGTTTAGTTAGGTGAGTTAACCTTGTTAGTTTTTATTAATTAAAAAGTACTTTTTATTCAAATTTATTAAAGAGATTGTTCGATGATTCTCTTCTTCTTCTTTTTTTTAAATAAATAAATAGTTGTACTGTTTGTAAGTTATAAATGGGTTATGAAAAAAGTTAGGGATCATGAAAAAATTTTTATAAAAATAATCATGAAAAATTTATAATCCTTGAATTACCTTGATTAGTGTGTGGTATTTTATTCTCAGTACAATCCAAACGTCACAAAATTTTCATGATTATTTTCATGAAAATTTTTTCATGATATCTAACATTGCTGATGTGTTATTATACATGTGCTAGCAAGGTGTTTCCATAACGTATTGCAAGTTCCCAGATTGGCCATTTTTTTCTTAAAAGGGTCAATCTCTCAATTTTCATAGTGTGTCTAGAATAACTGAACTCAAATATTGACATAGTTACAAAATGCAAATAATTATTTTACAACATTACATTATTGAAATACCTTCACAAGGCTCTAAATGTCTATGCACAAGATGAGTACACTACAGGAAATTCGTTTTTAGCCTAAAAAACGCCGTAATATCTTATAGTGACGTGTAAAATTTTCGCCGCTGATAGGGCCGTCGAAATAGCTACCCAACGTTTAAAAAACGTTGCTAAAAACATTATACGGCGTTTCTTAAAACGCCGCAAAATCTTTGACAACCGTCTCACCCTCCGTCCCAAATTAAAAATTAACGTGTGACGTCATAATGACGTCATTTAGTGGCGTTTTTCAAAAAACGCCACTGTTTTTTTATTTTTAAAATTTTTTAATTTGTGGTGACAATGACGTCATTTTGTGGCGTTTTTTCAAAAAACGCCACCATTTTGGGGGGGGGGGAGATTCTAAATTAGTGCAGTTGCAAATATACCTAGAATGAATATGTTCACATTTTATTTTCTGTCATTTTTTCCAAGTGTGTAGCATTTTAAAACCTGCAAATCAAGTAATGTTCTACATTTTAAAACCAGCAATTCATCAATCTCTTGATCTCTATGGGTTGTTCACCCCTTATTCAACATCAGTGATTATACCCAACAACAAAGTATATCTGGATCTCTGCAATTCAGGTCCATCTCTTTAATTGCATCAGTTCAGACTAAGAAATACTAGAATTTGGACAAGCAATGGCACAGACACACACACTCATCGTATATCAAATTTGAAATTGCAGACACAAGCATATATTCACCTCCAAATATATATACAATACAAGTTTCACCAAAATATCACTCACGGATAAGTTCACCAAAAAAATTAAGATTCTATCACAAACCAAAACATTCACATCCCATTTTCCTTAATTATAAAGAAGCAATCCTGCTTCGCATAAAGTGCCACCCTAACAAACCAGAAAAGCTAACAATATCAACAAAAGTTACTACATATAAGGCCACCACATTAAACATAATTTGATTAAACACTTACTTCTGGGACAACCAAAAGGGATATACTTGCATAAAGAAGATCAATTGATACTCCATTGAACTTAAGTTTCATAACTGGCACATGAGCATCTGGAACTGGTTGCAGTTCTGTAACTTCTTCCATCTCAGCCAGAATGTCATGTAGTATAAAGAAGAAATCTTCCTGATAAAGACAACAAAGTATTAAATGAAGATACAAGTAATACAATCCAACTTCATAACACGTTAATAGAAATCACCAAATTCATAATTTACCTCCCTATTCACATAGGATGGCCCAACACATAAGGTATCTATGTCAGCTCCAGGACAATGTACCTATCAGAACAGCAAGCTTACACTAAATGATCATAAATAACAAACAGAGCATACAGTGTGACCACCAGATTAAAAGCACATAATAAAAAACTTATCTACTGTCACCATCTCCCACGCCCAAATTTACTAAAGACTATTGAGTGCTTGGTCAAGACAGAAAATCAGACATAACTAATATAGACCTTAGTAATTGAAACACTAATTGATCCATCCATCAATACATATAACCATTAACCACTAATACCCTTTATAAGATTGAACAAGAGCTAGTTTAAGACTGGAAGAATCAAACCAGGCACAATATATAATTTCAGTCAAATTTAAAAAAAAAATCTTATAGTAAGAAAATTGCTATTCTACAAGGGCTTGCACCCTAGTTTACGAGCACTCGCTTAACCTACATGTTCCAAACAAGTAACACTCCTGTCAACCAAAAAGGTAAATTACCAAACCTCTCAGGTTGTCCATCAACCTCTTAACCCACCCCCACCCCTAACCCATTTTTCTGTGTCTCTTTGTTTCTTCAAGCAGCATGCATGGGAAGGGTGGGTTTCTAAGAAACCTTTTAAGCCTTCACCTTAAATCAATTGTGATCAAAACTAGGCGGAAGAAAAGGTAGACCAACCTAAGACCACGTTGAGTTTCACTGCAGGGTATGTAGTACATTTCTTGCCCTGCAAAAGAGTCCATCGCTAAATCAGAACACAGTAATATTCTTAATTCATGCCTCCCTTGGGCGAAAACCTTGCAACCAAATAGGTCTTCAAATCTGGAACGGCTTCAATGGCCTTTATCAAAGCCCAAAATCAGCTACCTGCTTTAACCAAGTATAATATGCACCCAATTGTATAAGAGCCCAAGCAATTATACATAATAACTAACTATAGCTTCATCTTCTTTTCTTTTTCCATTTTTTTTTTAATAACATTCATATACTCTTAAAAGGCCAGGAAAAAAAGAATGAATCTGTGTCAAAGATTATGGCTTACCCCATCATGAAGGTATTCCAATGCCCTTGCTACATCTATAGCTATTTGAATCCTCAAATCCCAACTCAATGGTTCAAGCTTTTCACCTGAACATCCAAATACTGGATATAAAAATATATATATATATATATACAAAAAGAATATATGACAGAAAACTGAAAATGCACACAGATTCTATCTTCTCTTAGTGGGCGGTTACATTGCTGGTTTGATTTTAGTATATCGTACGGCTAAACATGCTATGTTCTTTCAAATCACATATATAACTCTACTGACGATTAATTAACTCATTTCCAATGACTAGTCAGTCATTCAAGAAACAAAGTTTTTGAACTGGATTTAAACTCAAACCAGAAAGTATGTCAGTTCACAGATACACTGGGAAAATAAACAGACAACTGGGAGAAAGAGCATAGCAATGGTATAAAAACTCTTGCAAAAAAAAAAAAGGTAAACTAATACAGGGGAACAGGAGAGCCTACAGACATCACCAACCATGAACTACCATTTTTCAAATATTGTGAAATACATGCTTCTGTGGTACCCATGGCGACGTAGAAAGAGTAAACACTACAAACACTAGCTATAATGACGCTGATTCACCAAAATTTCAGCATGCGTGAGAGCTAACCGAAAGAAAAACTACTTTGAATGATTAAGCAGTGCCTGCTTGCTTGAGAGGACAAGCAGCACATAAGAATTTGAATGGTAAAACGACGATTGAAGATATTGTGAAACTCACTCTCTTTAAAAAGATGACTCTATCTTGCAGGCTGTTTATGGCACTGTCATTGCTACGCTCATCAATCTCTTGAGAGTAAGAGGAAGATACTGGAATGCCACCCTCTTCAATGCTATCAAAGAGTGCTGCTTTAGAGGCACGGTAATCCCTGCATACAGAAGGGCCGCACAACGACTTCAAAGAAGTAGACAAGGATGATAAAATAAAATTAGAGAAACCAGAACACCAAGAAAGCAAGCAGTACATTGCAGGACTCTATTTAAGATACTAGAGTTCAATAAAATATAGAAGGAAAGATCAAAAAAATCCTTTCCCCATTTTAAGATGCATGAAATAGATACATCCTTTCCCCAAAAATAAACAAAATGATAAATGGAATCAGAGAATGATAGGTGGCAGACCCCTCCCTGTTTTTGTATCCATACATGCATCCAAGTCTAGCTTACAATAAGAAGCAATAACTACCTTTGATGTGACTTTACACGTGGAGGATGATACAAAACAAGGTACGCATATCTAAAACAGTTTAAATATATCAAAATCAGTTGGTGAAAATTCTTAAATTTTCTACAGAGGCAAGTGCAACATCAATGGGTTTCAAATATGTCAAATTGTCTCTTCTAAAAACATAAAGTTCCCTGTCAGACACCCAAAACTTGTGTAAGGATTTGTTTCCGACATGTCTAGTTTGGAGTCTTGGACAGGCATCTAGCAAGCATGTCTTTTAATTCAAGTATATTATATTGTCACTCATAAAAGTCCCCTTTTACATTACTTCAGTGAAAAGGTTGCTTCAAACACCATTTTAGCCTAGGAAGTGAGAAGAATATGAAAAAATCTGAATGCTTGGTTGTCTCCTGGAGCCATTAAGCCTGAATATTAGACGATTTTATCAGTTAGTCACTCAATTGCAGCCCACACATGTAACCAAATTCATATAAGTTAGAGGGATGGCAATCTGGAATTTAGAAATACACCATGTGGGCCATCTACAATGTTAGGCAAAAGAATTGATATGAAAAATTATCAAAGATAAGTTTTACCTTAAACACCAAAAACAAGTGTTCACGAAGAAATGAGAATAGAATTAGTCATCCTCCAATGATTCACTTTAGTCCTTCACCGCCATGAATCAATAGATGATCTTAGAATGCAATTTTGTTCAAGTTCATTCACTAGACCACATACACTTGTAGAACACAATTTCCAACAAGCATAAACCAACTAGTTGGGTGGGCTACTTGAATAAGTGGAGCAGATTAGATATATTGATGCACATAAAGCGATGAACGATGGAGGAATATGACACATGACCCATGGACACGTGGTAATTTAGGAATACCAAATAATTTCAGCTTTCATTCAAGTGAACAAAAACAAACCAAGGTGGATGGTTCAATATTTTAACAAATTTAAATACACACATGTAATTAGTAAGAAACGGAGAAAAGTGAAAGATGAACCTGCGGTTGTTCATGGCTTTGTAGAATTCAATTCACCAGATCCGACTTTAATTCAGCTTCTAATACTATAAATCAAATAAAAAGAATGATGCAAATAAAACATTCGAAGAAAGAAAAATGAAAAACAAGTGAGATTAAAAGCCAGAGAGAAACAAAAAAAATTTTGATCAGAAAGAAATTTCCTTTAAAACCGGAACAGAAATCAAGTTATTAGCTGAGTCGTATATATGAAAAATCTTATAATTATAATTATTAATGTATAAATTTCATCTTTTATTCATAATCTTTTTTAAATATATACCGATTTGAATTTTTTAATTAGAGAGAGATAAGCGAACCATTGATGAGGACATGAGATCCGCAGTGCTTGCAGTAATATACGAAGAGATCGGATTCTAGACCATCTGGTGCCACGTCCTCACTCGATTTGCCTCGAGATCGATGAAGAACAGAAATCGTTGCGATTGATGAAGAACAACTAGAGCAAACTGCTGCGGTTGAGTTCTGTGTGCTTGAGCTTCAAATTGAGGGTTGTTTGAGCTTCGATCAACATTGATGAAGAACATACAACGCAAAATCTGCAATCAAGCGAGCGAGAGAAAGAGTCTGTGTTTGAGCTTCAAATCAAGGGTTTTGGAAGAGAGAGAGAGAGAGAGAGAGAGAGAGAGACACAGAGACAGAGAGTGTGTCTGTGCATTTGAGCTTCAACTCGGGGTTGTAGAAGAGTTAGAGAAAATGAGAGACGGAGTCTAAGACAGTGTTAATAAATCGACTCAATACGACGTCGTTTAACGGAAATCAAAGACAACGTTTTCAAAACGCTGTGTTTAATGAATCTATAATGGCGTTTCCATAAACGCCACAAAATAAACGTTGCCATATGCCGTTTTTTTAGTAGTGGTAGTTCCAGAGTCCAAGCTGAGCCCTTCCCTGAGCAGCCTTTCCTTTCTTAGGCCATCATGGCATGGAGCGAAAAACTCGTGCCACAGCGCTTCCTCTGCACTTATCCTTGATCTCAGGTTCACCGTCAGGCACTTCTCCACAAGATCAAATAGTGATCCTAGAATAAACTCCAAGAATTCTGGAGAATTCTGGTCTTTTTGTGTTCTGTTTGCACCAATCTCGCAGTCTTGTGGATGTCAAAAATTTCACATCAAAAAGATCCTGTGACAGAACTGAAAGTCTAAATAAAATAGTCAACTAACAGTATAGTACACTTGATTAGTTTATAATTCAAGTGATGAATATCACTGGAAATGAAGATTCACCGTTATGTAGCTTTGCCACTTCCCAGAGATCTTCACTGCCCTTTAACTTTACAATTTCCTTTATGTTCCTGCAAATGACAGCAATAATGTTGGCGAGATGGATAATGAGGATGTAAATCAGAGTGTGCGTTTAGTTTTCTTCGATGAATAGCAAGGATTCTCACTGTTCAGGTTCACCAGTAAATGGTATTCTTTCAATCATCAAGTAAAGTCAGGTGACCCCAGCAGACCAGATGTCAACTTTGTGGCCTTGATGTGGTGACCTGAACAATACCTGCATAACTACTCAATATTATATACTAAAAAAGTCTAACAGTGAAATCCCAAGACGAGACGAGCATTAAATGTTGTACGAAACTTTTAGGATATAAATTTGCCTCGAGGAATCAAAACAAATTGTCAAGGGAAAAGAAAATTCTACATTTTTTTAAGGGTAGAAAATATTATTTCGATTCCTGAATTTAGGTTGCTTCTTGTAATTTCCTTTCAACTCCTAGGCTCTTAGCACAAAGTTAAACAGAAAATCATTGCTTAGAAAAATTGAACAAAATTTCTGTTTGGGTATGACAATGTTGCTAAAGTGGAAAGGGCGAGTGTGTTTTGCAAAATTGTGTCAAGAATGAAATTAGACCAAGTCCAGTTGTGGTACAGGTGAGTGGGTAATAATTTAACTCTACAAACATTGATTTTCTCAACAGCCAAGTTCTTAAGCCAAACATTGGATTCCTGGCTAAAGAGAAGGATGATAAATTTTTTAGGTGTTACACCAAACTACACTCCAAGATAAAATAAAAAATTCACTCAAATGATACATGCAGTAATACTTTTATTTACCTTCACACCCAAGTAGAATTTGACCAACTGAAGGTAAGACACTTGAATCTTCTTACCAACACTGTTAGACTTATTTATTTTAATAATTTATTTAATTATATTTTAATTTATTTAGAAAAAAAATAGAATCAAAATTTATTTTGATGATTTATTTGAAAGAGAAAAATATAATCAACATTTATTTTGATGATTTTATGTTTTAAAAAAATCAAAATTTATGTTATCCCATTATTTCTCACATAAACCTTTATCCTAAATATTATTAGAAATGTATTTAATATTTGATTAAATCATGAGTTCAAACAACCCAAAAACAGAGGTTCAAACAGCCCAGTACAGCAGCAGTTCAAAAGGTTCCAAAAGTTCAAGTGAAAGATATTCAAATTTGTAATAATGGAGTGGAAGATATTCAAATTAGTAATGATGGAGTACAACGGCTATAAACAACTATAAATTCAAATGACTACAACGGTTATAAACTGCTATAAATTCAAATGAATACAACGACTATAAACGGCTGTAAATTCAAATAAATACAACGGCTATAAACGGCTATAATTTTCATTACATATACCAAAACCTCTAATGTAAACAAGTTACAAAAACTTGAAAATATTCTTTGATCTATAATCACTCACATCTATTCTCAGAAATTATACACTGAGCCTTATAGCTTTAAGCCCATCTTTCCTGTGTGAGGTTTACAGAAAAACCAGAGTTTCATTTTTATATCTATCTTTGATAGATAGTTCTTGTAGCTTTCTGTGAAAGCAAAAACACCTTATTTTCAACCTTGTAAGAGTGTAGTACACTCAGTGTTCTTGACTTAGAAAGTCAGTGTAAAATCTGTGAAGGATTGCTCCATCTGTGAAAATGTTACTAGCACCCTGTGAAGCTAGAGTATAGTGAAAAATCTCAAGTGAAACTTGAGGAGTGGACGTAGGCCGAGTTGAAGCCGAACCACTATAAATTTATTTTCCTCTCTCTTCCTTATATCTTTATTTTATTTTAAATTGCCATAGCTATATTTCACATGTTTACTGTGCTAAAATCATTAACTAACATAGTTGTTAAGATACTTGTTTTAATTATTTTTATTTCATTAATTATATTTATCTATTATACTAGTCATAATTTTTATTAGGATATTATTAATTTTAATTATAAAAACCTAATTCACCCCCCTCTTAGGTTGTCTTTTGGGTAACAATTGGTATCAGAGCCTAGACTCTTACTTTAGATTTAACTATCTAAGAGTTTTGGTCCATGGCAACCTTAGCTAGCACTAGCACTACTAAAGGACAAGCCACTAATAGGCCACCATTATTTGACGGAAACAACTATAGTCATTGGAAAGATAAGATGACCATATACTTACAAGCCACTGATTATGCTATGTGGATTATTGTTACCAAAGGTCCAAAAATTCCTACCAAATTAATAGACAATATTAGTGTACTTAAAACTGAAGATGAATGTGATGAGAAGGATCACAAATTATTGCAAGCCAATGCTAAAGTCAAACTCACCCTTGTTTGTGGATTAGAATTGACATTGGAAATGTAAAATTTGATCAATAGTGATATAAATGATGGAATTTGATATGTATTATCTCATACCTTTGGAAATTTTTGAATAAGCTATCTGTCTTGAGATTGTATATCTGTTTAGAAATAACTGTGTTGAGCTATCGGTGGAGGATAGTCATGATTGTTGTACAAATTGCATGAGGATTAGGTAAATTAAAACTAATCTCTTTTTGGTTGTCATTGAATATGACGATGTTTAAATACATAGTATATGTATGATTGTTTGGGAGGAGAAAGGGAATGTACTCCATTGTTTGATTATGTATTTAAATACATTGCATATGTATGAATGATTGTTTCAGAGGAGAAAGGTGATGGACTCCATTGTTTGGGAGGAGAAACATGATGGACTCCATTATAATTAAGTTGGCCAGAGTGTCCTGGATAAAAGTCCCGAAATTATACATGGGTGTCGATCCCGCGGACGAAATATCCGTAAAATGACAGTTTGAAGTGTTTATATATTGATGATGTGGTTATAGAACTAATGAGTTGTAGTCTCATTTGGGTTATTGAGATATGATGAAATGGCTCATGTAATGAAATGACTCGAATGGAAATGGATTAAGAATTGGATTTGGTATCTTATGACTGTATAAAAATATGGATGTTTTATCATTGGCATTGTTTATGTATATTATACTTATACCTTTGTTAAACCTCACATATTGTGTTAGATTATTCCTACTAGGCTGTGGTTTGCCCTATTTAGGAAAAACGTTTTTAGGTAATGATAGCATACCTCTACCAAGACAATAGCATTAAAGGAATTTTTGGGAAGCAAGAGTTTCTTTGTTTTGTTTCACTTTTTGTATAGCTTAGTGCTTTAATTGTACGAGTTAATCTTATTTTGTTGTAACCAAGTCAAGATTTGAAAAAATGTAAGTCTATAAGACATTTTACTGTACTAAACTCTTTTGTATAAGTGATTATATGAAGTGAAATGATTATTTACTCTGATGTATGCAGTTATTAATAAATGTTTTGGGTTGTATTTATTATATTATTTTGGGAGCGTCACAACACCTAATCAAATAAATACAACTTTTCAAAACAAAAATGATTAATTTGTTCATAAAAAATTCTTATAACTAAATGAATCAACATTCCACTATATGGGATTTATAGATAAATTTTCCTTTACAAAATTACATAAAAATTGTCATTATATTAAATTTAATTCTATTATTTTTATAAAATGAGAACAAAATTATTTTTCACTTTCAAAATTCGTAATCTCAACTCAACCCCTCGTATAAATACTAATCCAACACACCATGGAGGCTAAACAAACATGACAAGCCTTAGAAGATGATGCAAACCTTGTGTATGCACCACATGTTATTCGTGGCTTGCATGTTAGTCCAAGCGTTGGGTGGTCGTTTGACCAAGTTTTTTCCATAAAGGGAAAAGTTAGGGATCATGAAAATTCTGTCATGAAAATAATCATGAAAAATTTATGATCATTGGATTACCTTGATTAGTGTGTGGTGCTTTATTCTTAGTGTAATCCAAGGGTCACAAAATTTTCATGATTATTTTCATGAAAAGTTTTTCATGACACCTACCATTACTGTTCCATAAAATATCAAGTAAGAATTAGATCTTGTTAACCACCGCCATAAGGGTGTTAGTTAAGAATATAATTTTTACCATTAAAAATATAATCTGACCACTAAAAATATACTCAGAATCTATGAACTTATGACTAAATGTGACGATTATTTGTTAAATCTTACTAATAAAATAATACTCCTTTTATATGTTTTATTCATTTTTCAACCTTAACCAACACCCTAAAGGCGGTGGTTTGCATTCTCAATAAGAATTTTATAGGCAAGTTTCATCACAAAAGGCATAAAAGAATTTGTCAAAATTAAAATTTTAACTATAACTAAATTTCCTATTTTACATATAATTTCTACACTACTTTTGTCTTATGTGTGCACAGGGTCTCATACCATGTTTTGTGCATCACTAGAACAAACAAACTGCCTCTGCAACTAATTACTTTCATGGTATTGAAGCATCTCTAAGACCTGGGTCATGCTTGGCCTTGCATCTTTGTCTTCCTCCACACATTTTAACGCCACTGCAACAAGTATTTGCATCTTAGGCACATCATATTTGCCACTTATCACAGGATCTACAATTTCTTCAATCCAAGACTCCATTGCTGCACCTGTACTCACCTTCTCTCTCACCCATTTAATCAACCTCCTCTGCTCCATCTCACCAGCTGATGTTGGACTCTTTCCAGTCACCATCTCCAACATAACTACTCCGTAGCTATAAACATCGACTTTCGAGGTAATGGGTAGATTAAAAATCCACTCTGGAGCCATGTAACCTCTCGTTCCTCTTATCTTCGAAAAGCTCGAATTATTACCACTACTGCTACTACCGCCACCACCTCTATTCAGTAGTTTGGAAAGTCCAAAATCTGCAACCTTTGGCTGGTAATTGGAGTCCAGCAATATATTTTGAGGTTTTATATCACAGTGTAGAACCCATTCCAAGCACTCTTCATGTAAGTAAGCAAGGCCTTTTGCAGTACCCACAGCAATCTGAAACATCGTATCCCAATCAAGTGTTTTGGAGTTCAAGTTATCTGACAAGGACCCGTTCGCCATGTACTCGTAAACCAAAAGCTTGTGCTTCCCCTCGGCACAGTATCCCCAAATCTCTATCAAGTTCATGTGGTTAAGCCTGTCGATGGTGCTTACCTCCGCTAGGAACTCTGCCTCTCCTTGATTAGCTTCTCTGAGTCGCTTGATTGCCGCCACTCGACAATCTGGCAATACCCCTTTGTACACCACCCCACCACCTCCTCTTCCCACCTCATCACGAAAACCCCTCGTCGCCTGCTTTAGCTCATTATAAGTGAATCTTTTGAATCCAGTGGCAGCACGTATGTACCCACCACCCATGTCTGGATGGGTTCCATTTCTATTCAAGAAACACCAGACCAGACAAATGGTGATCACCTCAACACATCCAACCGCAGCGGCAAACCAAACCAAGAATGTCAGCAACCCATTTTTGTGCCGTCTTTCATAAACTCTGTCAAGCTGCTGCACCATATTAACAGTCCCTGAGCAATCTAACTTATTCAAGAAGTCCTTGTTTAAAGCTGTTTGAGGCACTTTCACAAACAGGTCTCCTGCAAGACTCGGAGACCAGTGTCCGTTGCGAAGCATCCATTTGGGGTTACAATCATAAACACCACTGCTCTGGTTAAACCTGTGGTGGAACCCTTTGCAATCGCACGAGTCCAAGCACGTCTTCAAGCATCTCCGCAAAGTGTAGTTTAGCAAAATTTGGATGTCATAGCCATAGAAATCAGCATTTGTGACCTTAAAAAAAGTGAAATTCTCGTCACTTTGATTGCAGGAAAGGTTGAATTCAGGTTTGCATCCGCGAGACCAGTCAGTAGGATCTCTGATTCTGAACCCAGGTAAACACGAGCATTCTCGTCCAAACCCAGCACTATATCTACACATACCATTGAGTCCACAAGCACCATGAATTCTACACGCTTTCGACTTGGCTTGCCAGGACACAACCCAATCCCCAGTCTCCTCTTTCAAACTATACAATCGAAGATTACCATCAAAATCCAGAACCAATCTTCTCTGAGGCCCTGCACCATAATCAGCAGCTCGAAACTCCAACTTATCCGATGAAAGAAAATGACCCAACAAATCAAACTCCGCAATTCTCGTGTCGTTGTACCTTGATCTTCCATCGTTATCAGCAGATAGCCATGCGTCTGGCCAGTAAATGCTAGAAGTCTCGGGACCGTCAAAGACTAGACGGAGGACATTGTCGTCGTCGAAGAAGAGCTTGTAGAGTCCAGAGGAGTAGTTAGTCCTGCTTCTGGACGAAACGAGTCCGGTATGTCTGGTAAGAGGTTGTTGGGGAAGAAGGGTATTGGTGGGTGAATCAAAGCTCTGCCATAAGAGAACATTGTCTGAAGTGCTGAGAATGAGGTTGCCGTTGTCAAGCAAGAGTAGGTGCACTGAGGAGAGTGAAGATGTGTTGGTGGCCCAGAGAATTGACTGGTCTGCGTCGGTTAAGATGAGATTGCCATTTTTGAGGAGGGAGAGCTTTGAGAGTCTGCCATTGATGGGTTGGTCTCGGTTGGCTAGCCAAACTAGATTGTGGTTTCCATGGGAGGAGGGTTTGGTGAACCAGATTGCAAAGCCATAAGCGTTTTCTCCGAGGGGGTAAAAGCCAGAGGAGAAGAGGTTGTTTGGTGAAATCAAAACGTGGGTTGGGCTCTCGACTGAGAGAGATGAACCTCTGCTTAAACTAGAGAGAGTTGCAGAAGAAGATGATGATGAAAATGGTAAGGAAGATAGGACCAAGACATGAAGAACAAGAAGAAATGAAGTAGCCATGAAATTATTGTTTATGAATATTTGTTGAGAAAAGTTGGAAATGGGAACAAAAGAACATGGCATTTTACTATAAAATATCTGGAAGAGTAGATCTAACAGACCACTTTTGATCTTGCTGATCGTGGGTGAGCTTGCTTGAGTCAATGTGAACTGAAAGAATGTGAACTGAGAGAAATTGTAGACTCTAATGGACATCTGACAATTATTTGTTTGTTAGACCCACGAAAGCCCCTTGTTTGGGAGAAAAAATAGAATAAAATAAAAGAGAAAAGTTAGGGATCATGAAAATTTTTTTATGAAAATGATTATGAAATATTTATAATTCTTGGATTATCTTGATCAGTGTGTGGTACTTTATTCTAAGTGCAATTTAAAAGTAACAAAACTTTCATGATTATTTTTATAATAAATTTTTCATGATACTTAATATTGTTGAAAATAAAATAAAATAAATGGAATGGCGTAAACAAGCGATCAACAGAGTAAGAATATTCTGTTCAAAAACACTACGTAAGAATATAAACTAATCCTAAGAGATGATCTCATGTTGAAAGTCAAATGCTATATTTGATGGGAAGATTTGGGAAAAATTTTAGAAAAAATAATGAAAAAAATAAATAAAATATAAATAAAATATATTTATATTTTATTTAATTATATATATATTTTTTTTAATTTTATTTTTAAATCCTCCAACTAAATATAGAATAAGAATAAGGATAAAAATAAGAGAGTACAATCCCAATAAAGATAAGATGACTTGTAATAATTGTAAACGAAGTAGCCAACGTACCAGAAATGAAATTTATAGCAGTTGTATTTTCGAGGCCATTACCATAAAGTCAAAGTCTTGACTTTGGTTGCAATGCATTTAAAGCAAGAGACAGATTTTATAAACATGTGGCGGGTATGGTTAATCTAATTAACCTTCTTGCCAAGGCACAAGATCCTCTACATCCAAAATTTCAATTTCTTCAAGGCCAAAGTTTGGCAAGTTAACAAAAAATTAAAAAGTTAAAAAATTATTTAAAAAGTTAAAAAGTTATCACTATTTATTAAAAGTTAAAAATTATAGTTACACAATTTTCAATCTTAATTTTCTCTTATACAATTTTTTCATACATATTTTTTCAAAAAAAGTTAAAAAGTTAACCCAAACAATCATATTTTTTTCCTTAATTTTTTAATCTAAAAGATAAAAAATACATTTATTTAAGATATCCCAAACAACTCTAAGTCTCTTAAATACCCTTGAGTTGTTATTTATAAGTCGGTTTTCAGGGATAAATTCTACCCAAGAGATTTGCATAAATTAAATAAATAAATAAACTGAAAACTGAGTGAGTTCTAACAGTTTGTATCATTCACAAGTTTTCAATTTGAATTTTAGGCTATTAAAAGGCTTGGAAGATGCAACAGTAAATCCCCAGGGAAACCTATTTAGGGTTGGTTTGGAAAATGGGTTGGCTTTTTAGTTTTTTGGCTTTTTTATCTATTTTAGTCTGGGCTAAAAAGCTTGGTTTGGGAAGGACTTTTTGACTTTTTGACTTTTTTGACTTTTTTTGTGAAAGAAGAGTGTAACGATTATGGGTTTGATGTAATGTTTTATTTTTTGTGGCTAAAATAGCCTATTTTGTCTTTTGTGACTAAAATAGCCAAAAAAGTCCCATATTCTTCTTCCCAAACGGTGCTTGGTTACACTTTTTCAAAAACACTTTTTAGAAAATTTTACTTTCTTGTTTTTTGTATGTTTTTGTTTTTACTGAATTTTTTTAATATTTTAAACAATTTTTTTTACTTTTGGACATTCCTAACATAAATATACCTAAAAAGTAAAAAATTTATGAAAAAAACCTTTTAAAAATTCACTAAATACCAAAAATACAAAAAAAAAAATACAAAAATTCAGTACATTTTTTGTATTTTCATGTATTTATTAATTTTTAAAATATTTTTTTATAATTTTTTTATTTTTTAGATACATCTAAATAAGATGCATCAAAAAATGTAAAAAAAAATATTTAAAATTTAAAAAATATTCACTAAAAATAAAAAAAACATGAAAACCAAAAAATTTAATTTTCAAAAAACTTAATCTAAAAAATTCAAACCAAACACACTAATTATTTCCTCGTGCACCACATGTTAGGGCTCATCTTGCATGTTAGTCAGAGTGGTAGGTAATCCTTTGATCAAGTTTAGTTAGGTGAGTTAACCCTGTTAGTTTTTATAAATTAAAAAGTACTTTTTATTCAAATTTATTAAAGAGATTGTTCGATGATTCTCTTTTTTGTAAAATAAATAAATAGTTGTACCGTTTGTAAGTTATAAATGTGTTATTGTACATGTGCTAGCATGGTGTTTCCATAACGTATTGCAAGTTTCCAGACTGGCCATTTTTTTCTTAAAAGGGTCAATCTCTTCATTTTCATAGTGTGTCTAGAATAACTGAACTCAAATATTGACATAGTTACAAAATGCAAATAATTATTTTACAACATTACATTATTGAAATACCTTCACAAGGCTCTAAATGTCTATGCAAAAGATGAGTAGTTCCAGAGTCCAAGCTGAGCCCTTCCCTGAGCAGCCTTTCCTTTCTTAGGCCATCATGGCATGGAGCGAAAAACTCGTGCCACAGCGCTTCCTCTGCACTTATCCTCGATCTCGGGTTCACCGTCAGGCACTTCTCCACAAGATCAAATAGTGATCCTAGAATAAACTCCAAGAATTTTGGAGAATTCTGGTCTTTTTGTGTTCTGTTTGCACCAATCTCGCAGTCTGGTGGATGTCAAAAATTTCACATAAAAAAGATCCTGTGACAAAACTGAAAGTCTAAATAAAATAGTCAACTAACAGTATAGTACACTTGATTAGTTTATAATTCAAGTGATGAATACCACTGGAAATGAAGATTCACGGTTATGTATCTTTGCCACTTCCCAGAGATCTTCACTGCCCTTTAACTTTACAATTTCCTTTATGTTCCTGCAAATGACGGCAATAATGTTGGCGAGATGGATAATGAGGATGTAAATCAGAGTGTGCGTTTAGTTTTCTTCGATGAATAGCAAGGATTCTCACTGTTCAGGTTCACCAGTAAATGGTGTTCTTTCAATCATCAAGTAAAGTCACGTGACCCCAGCAAACCAGATGTCAACTTTGTGGCCTTGATGTGGTGACCTGAACAATACCTGCATAACTACTTCATATTATATACTAAAAAAGTCTAACAGTGAAATCCCAAGACGAGACGAGCATTAAATGTTGTACGAAACTTTCAGGATATAAATTTGCCTCGAGGAATCAAAACAAATTGTCAAGAAAAAAGAAAATTCTACATTTTTTTAAGGGTAGAAAATATTATTTCGATTCCTGAATTTAGGTTGCTTCTTGTAATTTCCTTTCAACTCCTAGGCTCTTAGCACAAAGTTAAACAGAAAATCATTGCTTAGAAAAATTGAACAAAATTTCTGTTTGGGTATGACAATGTTGCTAAAGTGGAAAGGGCAAGTTTGTTTTGCAAAATTGTGTCAAGAATGAAAGTGGAGTACGTTAAACGATTCCGAAGCTGAAATTAGACCAAGTCCAGTTGTGGTACAGGTGAGTGGGTAATAATTTAACTCTACAAACATTGATTTTCTCAACAGCCAAGTTCTTAAGCCAAACATTGGATTCCTGGCTAAAGAGAAGGATGATAAATTTTTTAGGTGTTACACCAAAACTACACTCCAAGATAAAATAAAAAATTCACTCAAATGATACATGCAGTAATACTTTTATTTATCTTCACACCCAGGTAGAATTTGACCAACTGAAGGTAAGACACTTGAATCTTCTTACCAACACTGTTAGACTTATTTATTTTGATGATTTATTTAATTATATTTTAATTTATTTAGAAAAAAAAAAATAGAATCAAAATTTATTTTGATGATTTATTTGAAAGAGAAAAATATAATCAACATTTATTTTGATGATTTTATATTTTAATAAAATCAAAATTTATTTTATCCCATTATTTCTCACATAAACCTTTATCCTAAATATTGTTAAAATGTATTTAATATTTGATTAAATCATGAGTTCAAACAACCCAAAAACAGAGGTTCAAACAGCCCAGCACAGCAGCAGTTCAAAAGGTTCAAGTGAAAGATATTTAAATTTGTAATAATGGAGTGGAAGATATTCAAATTAGTAATGATAGAGTACAACGGCTATAAACAACTATAAATTCAAATGACTATAACGGTTATAAACGGCTATAAATTCAAATGAATACAACGGCTATAAACGGCTATAATTTTCATTACATATACCAAAGCCTCTAATGTAAACAAGTTACAAAAACTTGAAAATATTCTTTGATCTATAATCACTCACATCTATTCTCAGAAATTATACACTGAGCCTTATAGCTTGAAGCCCATCTTTCTTGTGTGAGGTTTACAGAAAAACCAGAGTTTCATTTTTATATCTATCTTTGAGAGATAGTTCTTGTAGTTTTCTGTGAAAGCAAAAACACCTTCTTTTCAACCTTGTAAAAGTGTAGTACACTCAGTGTTCTTGACTTAGAAAGTCAGTGTAAAATCTGTGGAGGATTGCTCCATCTGTGAAAATGTTGCTAGCACCCTGTGAAGCTAGAGTATAATGAAAAATCTCAAGTGAAACTTGAGGAGTGGACGTAGGCCGAGTTGAAACCGAACCACTATAAATTTGTTTTCCTCTCTTTTCCTTATCTTTTTATTTAATTTTAAATTGCCATAGATATATTTCACATGTTTACTGTGCTAAAATCATTAACTAACATAGTTGTTAAGATACTTGTTTTAATTATTTTTATTTCATTAATTATATTTATCTATTGTACTAGTCATAATTTTTATTAGGATATTATTAATTTTAATTATAAAAACCTAAT
Source organism: Camellia granthamiana (assembly GCA_036172215.1). Classification (NCBI taxonomy): domain Eukaryota; kingdom Viridiplantae; phylum Streptophyta; class Magnoliopsida; order Ericales; family Theaceae; genus Camellia; species Camellia granthamiana. Next base: position 42,507,286 of record CM069916.1, read on the forward strand.
TCACCCTCCCTCTTAGGTTGTCTTTTGGGTAACAATTGGTATCAGAGCCTAAACTCTTATTTTAGATTTAACCATCTAAGAGTTTTGGTCCATGGCAACCTTAGCTAGCACTAGCACTACTAAAGGACAAGCCACCAATAGGCCACCATTATTTGACGGAAACAACTATAGTCATTGGAAAGATAAGATGGCCCTATACCTACAAGCCACTGATTATGCTATGTGGATTATTGTTACCAAAGGTCCAAAAATTCCTACCAAATTAGTAGACAATATTAGTGTACCTAAAACTGAAGATGAATGTGATGAGGGGGATCATAAATTATTGCAAGCCAATGCTAAAGTCAAACTCACCCTTGTTTGTGGATTAGACTTTAAGGAGTATAATAGAATTTCAAGTTGTGATTCGGCAAAAGAAATTTGGGACAAACTTGAAGTAACTTATGAAGGTATAAATCAAGTAAAGGAATCTCGTATTGATACACTTGTTCATAGTTATGAATTGTTTAAAATGAACTCTGATGAATCTATTTCAAGTATGTTTACTAAATTTACTGAAATTGTAAACTCTTTGAGATCTCTTGGTAAAACTTATACTAACAGTGAGTTGGTAAGAAAAATTCTCAGGTGTTTACCAAAGAATTAGGAAGCAAAGGTCACCGCCATTATAGAAGCCAAAGATCTCTCCACACTTAGATTGGATGAGCTTATGGGTTCCCTTATGACTCATGAGAACACTATGAAAGAACATGAGGATGTTGAAAACAAAAAGAAAAGTGGAATTGCATTCAAAGCCTCATCAAATGAACAAGAACATGAAAACGTCAGTGGGGATGAAAGCTATGCCATGTTTAGTAGAAATCTCAAAAAGCACTTCAAGAAAAATAATTATGGAGGAAGAAGACCTTTTAAGAAAGAGTACAACAAAGATAACAAGAAAGAGCCTATTATTTGCTATGAGTGCAAAAATCCTGGACATATGATAATAGATTGTCCAAAATTGAAGAATCATGGAAAATACTACAAAAGAAACAAAAATGTCATGGTAGCAGCTTTGGAAGAAAATGAAGATGAAAACTTAAGTGATGAAATTGAAAATGAAGTAGCCAACTTATGTCTCATGGCTCTTGAAGATGAAAACTCTACTCAAGATGAGGTAACTACTCTTTATGAAGAACTTGAAAGTGCATTCCATGAACTATCAAATGAATTTAAAAAAGTTTGTGGCAAAAATAATGTGTTAAAGAAATCTGTTGCATCTTTATCTATTAATGTAGAAGCATTAAAGAAAGAAAAAATTATTTTGAAAAATGATTTTGATACTATCTCTAATGAGAAAATTACTTTAAAAAACAATGTTGATGATTTAACAAAAACACTTGAAATTTTTGTAAAAGGTAGAGATAATCTCAACATGCTTATTGGAAATCAAAGATGTGTTTTTGATAAAGCGGGTGTTGGATATGACCCTATTAAGAAACAAAAGAATCTCAATTCAATTTTTGAAAAGGCACCTCTCTTGACACACCCTCATATTACTTGTCATTATTGCAGAAAGAAAGACCATTATATATCTTATTGTCCATTCAAAAAGAATATGAACATAGGAATTAAAAAGATTTGGATTATTAGGGGATCTAACAAAACTAACCAAGAAGGACCCAAGAAACTATGGGTACTAAAAACCAACACTTGATTGTCATCTTGTAGGTTTGCTTTAAGTCCAAAGCTAAAGAAGAGAAGTGGTACCTTGATAGTAAATGTTCCATACACGTAACCGGAGATAAATCATCTTTACTAAACTATCATCGAAAGATGGAGGATTTGTTACTTTTGGAGACAACAAGAAAGGAAAAATCATCGGTATTGGTAGCATCGGTATTTCTCATAACCCTTCTATTGAAAATGTTTTACTTGTTAATAGACTTAAGCATAATCTACTTAGAATTAGTCAATTATGTGATAAAGGTAATCGAGTTATTTTTGATAAATCACATAGCACAATTGAAAGCACAAATGATCATAAAGCTTTATTCGTTGGTAATCGCCATGATAATGTTTATATTTTTCATCTTAATGATCTCTATGCTAGTGATATTAAATGTTTGTATGTTAATAATGAAAATAGTTGGTTATGGCATAGAAGACTTGGTCATGCTCATATGGATTTAATTGCTAAACTTTTAAGAAAGGATTTGGTCATTGGACTTCCAAAAATTAAATTTGAAAAAGATCATCTTTGTAGTGCTTGTCAACAAGGAAAACAAACTAAAACATCATTTAAATCAAAATCTCATATTTCCACAACTAGACCTTTACAACTATTGCATTTGGATTTATTTGGTCCCTCAAGGACATCTAGTCTAGGTGGTAAACGTTATTGTCTTGTTATTGTTGATGATTATTCAAGATTTACATGGGTTATGTTTTTAGCACACAAAGATGAAACATTTTCTTCTTTCACAAAACTCTGTCGTAGAATTCAAAATAAAAAAGGCTTTCTTATTCTAATATTCGAACCGACCATGGTAGAGAACTTGAAAATGAGAAATTTGAATTGTTTTGTGATGAGCATGATATTGGACATAATTTTTCAACACCTAGAACACCTCAACAAAATGGTGTAGTAGAAAGGAAGAATAGAACTTTAGAAGAGATGAGTAAAACAATGCTTTGCGAAGATAATCTTCCTAAATATTTTTGGGTCGAAGCCGTTCACACCGCATGCTATATTTTAAATCGTGTATTACTTAGATCTATTCTCAAAAAGACTCATTATGAACTTTGACATGATAGAAAGCCCAACATTAGTCACTTGCATGTTTTTTGTTGTAAATGTTTTGTGCATAATAATGGTAAAGATAACTTAAGTAAATTTGATTCAAAATCTGATGAAGCAATTTTTCTTGGTTATTCCTTAACTAGCAAAGCTTATCGTGTTTTTAATAAAAGAACTCTTGTTGTGGAAGAATCTATACATGTGGCATTTGATGAAACTAACATCTCTGCTCAAAAGCAAATTGTTAGTGATAATATAGATTTGGAACCAAATGTGGAAGATTCAAGTATCTACAAAGAAGAGAACCAACCATGTAGGTTGAACAAAGAGATTGAACAACCTATTCTTCCATCTCAAGAAGAAGAAGGAAACAATGATGATTTGCCAAGAGAATGGAAGTTTGTTCATAATCACCCTAAGGATTTAATCCTAAGTGACCCTACAAAAGGTATTGAAACTCGCTCTTCACTTAGAAATATTTGTAGTAACTTGACTTTTCTCTCACCGATTGAGCCTAAAAACTTTCAAGAAGTCGAATTCGATGAACATTGGATGATAGCTATGCATGAAGAGCTTAACCAATTTGAGAGAAACAAAGTGTGGGAACTTGTGTCAAAACCTAAAGATCATACCATTATCGGCACCAAATGGATCTTTCGAAACAAGCTTGATGAATCCGACATAATTATAAGAAACAAGGCTAGACTTGTTGCACAATGATACAATCAAGAAGAATGTATTGATTTCGATGAAACGTTTACTCCGGTTGCTAGATTAGAAGCCATTCGCATGTTACTTGCATTTGCATGTTTTAGAGATTTCAAACTTTATCAAATGAATGTAAAAAGTGCCTTTTTTAATGGTTTTATAAATGAGGAAGTTTATGTTAAACAACCCCCAAGTTTTGAAGATCATGCTTTTCCAAATCATGTTTTTAAACTATCAAAAGCTTTATATGGTTTGAAACAAGCACCTCGTGCATGGTATGAACGATTAAGTAAATTTTTTATTGAAAATAATTTTTCTAGAGGAACGATTGGCACAACACTTTTTGTTAAAACTAAAAATGATGATTTACTTATTGTGCAAATATATGTGGATGACATTATATTTAGTGCTACTAATGAAACCTTGTGTAAGGAATTTGCTAAGTGTATGCAAGATGAGTTTGAGATGAGCATGATGGGGGAGCTAAATTATTTCCTTGGACTTCGAATCAAACAATGTAAGGAATGAATTTTTATCAACCAAGCTAAGTACACAAAAGAACTACTCAAAAAGTTTGGTATGTATGACTCAAAAATAACTCGAACACCTATGAGCACATCTACTAAGCTAGACAATGATGAAAAAGGTAAGTCCATTGATCAAACAAAATATCGAGGTATGATTGACTCACTTCTTTATTTAATTGCAAGTAAACCCGATATTATGTTTAGCGTTTGTATGTGTGCTAGATATCAATCAAATCCTAAGGAATCACATCTCAGTGCTGTTAAAAGAATTTTTAGATATCTTGTTGGCACTCAAAATTTGGGACTGTTTTATCCTAGAGATGTTGCATTTGATTTAATTAGTTACTCGGATGCCGACTTTGCCAGATGCAAACTTGATAGAAAAAGCACCAGTGGCACTTGTCACTTTCTTGGTAACTCATTAGTATCTTGATTTTAGCAAAAAGCAAAATTTTGTTGCTTTATCAACGGCCGAAGCTGAATATATAGCTTCTGGAAGTTGTTGTGCCCAAATACTTTGGATGAAATAACAATTGGAGGACTTTGATTTGCATTATGATTATATCCCTATTAAATGTGATAAAACTAGTGCCATCAATTTAAGCAAAAATCCGATTCAACACTCACGAACAAAACATGTTGAAATTCGACATCATTTTTTAAGAGATCATGTTCAAAAAGGGGATATTGTACTTGAATTTGTAAACACCGACAAGCAATTGGCGGATATTTTCACAAAACCCCCAAGTAAGGATCGCTTCAATTTTATTCGTGGCGAGCTTGGAATGTCGATTTCTACTTAAAAAGTTTTGTTATGACTGTGAAACTTGAATTTTTGTTAAAATGATATATGTGTATTACTACATTGATATGGAAACATTTATATCAGTTGAATGTTCTCAAGTCCTTCATACATTTATTCTCCTTAACAGTTTGATATTCTCAACTGTGTAATTTTTTTTTTTTTTTGGTTCTGCATCTTGAAGTAAAGTTAACTTTGCATACATTGATTTTTTTTAAACTCCCATGGTATTTTTTTGCATTACCATTCCAGCAACACCAACATCCCATTAAGTTTAATTTCTACTGGTATTATTTTATTTTTTTATTTTGCTATTAGGCTTAATTTCTTTTATTTTTGGACTTAATTTTCTTTTTTCTTTTTTCTGCTTTTTAATTTCATTTTTCAGTGCTTAAACATAAACTCAAAAACAAATCAAAATACAAATATTTACATAAAAAAAACACCCTTCATTTTTTTTACGGCCATATGCCGATCAAAATAAACATACAAAAAAAAAAAAAAAACCTTCATTTTTTTCCGGCCATACGCCAATCTTACTTACTCGTCTCTTCCATCGTTTTCTTCTTCTTTTTATCACCTTGGGGGACCCTTGATGCCCCTGCCCCCGTGCTTTCGTCGAGAGCGACGACTCACCGCTGACTATCAAAGGCCAAGAACGACGTTGCTCCAAATCGGGCCATAGAGGTGGTCTTCCATTTAAGCTCTTTATTTTCGGCCTTCAGTGCGTCTATTTCTGCTCGCACATCCTTGTACATGCGCTGGAGCAGAGAGAGTTGGGCGTTAACCTGATGGAGCTCACTCATCCTGTTCTGCAATCGGTGAGCCAATTTTGTGGCTGCCGTCACCGTCTCCATACAGGACATCAATGTGAAATGATTGGCTTCTATGTCAGATTGAGCTGCCATGATTTGCTCAATCGACATCATAGGAAGGTTAGGCAGAGGAATGACAGGAAGAGTAAGAGTAGAGGCACTCGGTCCAGCAGAGCTTATGGGATCGTTCAGGTCTGGAAATAGAGTGAGGGGACGGGATGAGAAAGCCATGGTTTAGAGGTGAGAGGTATAAAAGAAATAAGTTGCAGAAAAATAGAAGAGAATAGACTGAGGTTTGGCCTCATCCGCTCAGTTTTTTTTTTTTTTTCTTTGTCTCTCGATGAGGAAAAAGAACAGAAGAGAGTGATGAAGAAGAGATAGAAGAGAGTGAGGTGAAGAAGAAGAAGCAGACGAATGTGATTAAGAAGAAGGCTAAAGACAAGAGGTTGAAGAGAAAAAGACAAGGAGGGAGAGATAACCGAGGTGAGTGACAATCGAGGAGAGCTGCTTTTGTTGGTTGGCTGACACAAAAGTGAGGCCGCGTGTTTGACGCGATTTTCAACGAAAAAGAAGGGCGCGGGCGATTCATATATATATATATATATGTTTTAATTATCTATTTTTTGATGCCATTTATCACTATCATTTTCCTCTTTCTCCTCCTCCAAATTCTAACCCATGATTTCATTTTGATAATGTCATAGGGGGAGAAATTATATGATGTTATGTATTATGGTATTATTTTCAAATTATGGTATTATTTGAAAACTAATCTGATATGATATTATTTTCAAATTATGATATTATTTGAAAACTAATTGAATGATTATATATTTATCGTTTGATATCTTAGTCTTATATCATATTGTTAATTAAGCTTATTTACTACACATGTGCTAACCTATGTATTTAGAAATAAATTCAGGGAGCATGACTTGAGGGGGAGCCTTTCTTACTCCCAAATCAAATCAAAACATCATTGTGTGCCATCATCAAAAAGGGGGAGATTGTTAGACTTATTTATTTTGATGACTTATTTAATTATGTTTTAATTTATTTGGAAGAGAAAAATATAATTAAAATTTATTTTGATGATTTATTTGAAAGAGAAAAATATAATCAACATTTATTTTGATGATTTTATGTTTTAATAAAATCAAATTTTATTTTGTCCCATTATTTCTCACCTAAACCTTTATCCTAAATGTTGTTAGAATGTATTTAATATTTGATTAAATCAGGAGTTCAAACAGCCCAAAAACAGAGATTCAAACAGCCCAGCACAGCAGCAGTTCAAAAGGTTCAAAAGGTTCAAGTGAAAGATATGCAAATTTGTAATAATAGAGTGGAAGATATTCAAATTAGTAGTAATGGAGTACAACGGCTATAAACAACTATAAATTCAAATGACTACAACGGCTATAAACGGCTATAAATTCAAATGAATACAACGACTATAAACGGCTATAAATTCAAATGAATACAACGGTCATAAATGGCTATAATTTTCATTACATATACCAAAGCCTCTAATGTAAACAAATTATAAAAACCTAAAAATATTCTTTGATCTATAATCACTCACATCTATTCTTAGAAATTATACATTGAGCCTTATAGCTTTAAGCCCATCTTTCTTGTGTGAGGTTTACAGAAAAATCAGAATTTCATTTTTATATCTATCTTTGAGAGATAGTTCTTGTAGCTCTCTGTGAAAGCAAAACCACATTCTTTTCAACCTTGTAAGAGTGTAGTACACTCAGTGTTCTTGACTTAGAAAGTCAGTGTAAAATCTGTGGAGGATTACTCCATCTGTGAAAAGGTTGCTAGCACCCTGTGAAACTAGAGTATAGTGAAAAATCTCAAGTGAAACTTGAGGAGTGGACGTAGGTCGAATTGAAGCCGAACCACTATAAATTTATTTGCCTCTCTCTCCCTTATCTTTTTATTTTATTTTAAATTGCCATAACTATATTTCACATTTTTACTATGCTAAAATCATTAACTAATATAGTTGTTAAGACACTTGTTTTAATTATTTATATTTCATTAATTATATTTATCTATTGTGCTAGTCATAATTTTTATTAAGGTATTATTTATTTTAATTATAAAAACCTAATTCACCGCTCTCTTAAGTTGTCTTTTGGGTAACAAACAAATAAACCTTGAGGTTCGAAATTTCAAAGTTTTTGCTACATGATGCAGTTTCCCTTTCCTCTATTGCCCTCCTACCAATTGTAAAATAAATTAAATAAAATTTCAAGGTTCTTCTTAGTAATCCACCACAAAGATAAGAAAGATGAGAACCTCATTATTAAGGGATGCACAAGCTGAAATCCATCGAGTAGGTGCACACGTCTCATTAAATTCACATATAGCAAAACAGATTTAATGATCACCTGATCTCCATAAAGTTAAAATTTTGTGAATAGAAATTTGCTACTATTCAAGGGCGGTACTTCTTACAAATTCTCACAAGATTAAAACACTATGTGGAAAGTGTTTTCCATTATTAAATGTCCGGGTAACATTATAGCATAAGTTGCAACTCTTGATCCTGCATTCAAGTTTCTTATTCTTCCCAATTTTAATTTTTTTGCTGCAACAATTTTATGGAAAGACTTGATTTATAATGAACTGAAGATAACAACAATTCCTCACCTCTGGAGCCCGAAAGCCCTTGGTTCCAACACAAGGGCCTTCTCTCTTTTGCTTCCCATCCCCTACGAACAAGCAATGTGAGCAATCTTAGTAAGAATTTAAAAGATTATCATATCAAGTCATCCAAGTCAACTAACATAGTCAGCACACCTTTGTTTTTCAGCAGGCCAGCACCAGCAACAGCAATGCCAGCAGAGTGCACTGGCATTGGAGTAAGGTAAACAAGTTTTCTATCTACTTTTCCCGGAAGTGCGACGACCTTCTTTCTCTTAGGAGCTGGAACACTAAGTGCTTCATAATTTGGACCCTGCATTGCTTTATGCACCAGGCTGATCAACTCCTTCCTACCTTGGCATGGAATCGGTTCCCTCAACCTTTCCGCTGAAGGAGTTCTTGTGCTTGTTGCATCCTTAGCTGAAGTTATCCCAGAGCCATCTGCACCTTGGCTTTTCATCACATTCCTACTGCCTAATTCAGAAAAGGCATTTGTTTGGTCTACGGCCTTCTTTTTCAGGTTTTTGGGTGACAAAAGTGGCTTGGACCTTTTTCCTGTCTGCTTGTTGATTGCTTCCAAAGATTTACTAACCAGAAACTTCTGATTGATAGGAGGAAGAGATTTGGTGTGGGCGGGAGGAACATGATTAAAACTCACATCATGGCCCACCTTTGATTTGTCTGTGAAATTGTGCAAAGTATTTCCATTAATCCAGTTTTTCAATTATATTCCAGTGAGATCAGATAAACTTCACAGCAGGAGGAAAGAAATATAGGAAACACACTCAAGTAGTCTGTCTTACTAGCAAAACTACAAAAATGTTTTATTTGTAGTAACAAGATCGTGAGCAATCTTAGTAAGAATTTAAAAGATTGTTGTATCAAATCATCCAATTCACCTGACATAGCCAAAACACCTTTGTTTTTCAGTAACACCAAATTCTTCAGGTTAAAACTCGCAGTTTTTTCATTGAATCTAAAAAAACAAGCCCCAATTTTATGACATAAGGAGCCAAATAGAAATGAAAGAGTTCTGGCCTTTGGCTCAAGTGCTAATGTGGTAATGTGATGGTCGGGCTTGGACTAGATCTTAGGTCATTTATTGCCTAGCAAATAATAGAAAAATAAAAAAGCAACAGCTTACCAATAGCTCCATACTTCTGATGCAGATCCTATGTAGAAAAAGGTAAAGAAAAAAGTTATTAAAATAAGAAATTTCTGGAACAATTTGAATGCCAAAGTAAAAATCCCAAGACAAGTAGTATCACTCACCATAGCAAGGTTAAAATCAATGAGATATCCTTTATTGACCTTACGAGAGAAAAGGAAGTTGCCAGGTTTAACATCTCTATGAACTATTCCCTGAAGTGAAAAAAGAAACACAAAGCTCCATTAGCTCTGGAGAAATCATAACCACCCAAGTAGAACATATTTATTGGTTAGTGTAGTATCCCACCTGCTTATGTAGACCTGCAAGTGCTCTGAACATACAATAGCCATACCACTGTGTATGAGAAGGTTCAAGAACGCCGCTGGAAAATTCGAAGATCTTCGAAGATCCTTGAAAAACAACTTCGAATTCTCTAGAAGATGATGAGGGGCTTAGATTCTTCAATAGTCTCAACTCAAAAACACAAGAGTAAAGTAGATGATGGAGATAAGAGATTGGGTGAAGAAGAAGGCAAAATGGCTAGAGAGAGAATAATGGCAAGACTCACCCATGGATCTCCCACTTTCACTCTCAAGATTGATAATGGAGATTGGAAATTAGTTCTTTCCCAAGAGTTGTCTCTCCAAAATCCATCCCTTGTAAAGCTATGGATGGGTGCTATTTATAGGCACCTCATGATGTAGGATGGAGCCTATGTGCAAGGCACATGGGAAATATTCTCTCTAACAACTTTGTCCGATGAGGTAACCTCTCCGAGGATGAGGAAAACCCCAAAGAGGAGATCAACCTCTCGGCAAACCCTTCTTCTTAGCCACACCTATCCAATGATCTCCAATCATCCCAAAGGGTCAGGGGTAGTCCCAGAGGACGTCCTGCCGCATAAGGGTCAAGGGTAGTTCAAGAGAACACCCTGCCGCAAATATTTCCGAATCTCAGGGACCCCCTAGATCGTGCCACCTCGACCCGGGTATAGGCTAGTTTAACCGAAGAGTGAATTTATCTCCATTCACCGTCCTCGGGATTGCGTCCTTTGTTCGAACTCCATTACGCCCATGGTTCTGGTGCGTAGATCCCGGAAAGCTCCGAGCTCGCAAGTATTCTGGGACTCATTAACGGAGCGACTTCTAGATTGTGTTTGAATCCATTCGAAACCAAGTGCTTCGGATCTCTAGATTCGTGGATCCGAATCCTTTCGAGTCCGAGTTCCTCGGATCTCTAGGCTTGCTCAATACCCTTTCGAGTCCGGGCCCGAGTAAGTCTCTAAGTTCGTGGATCTGAATCATTTCGAGGCTTAGAACGATTCGGCCTATTTGATAGCAATAAATCCGGACCCACCAATCTTGGACTATTGGGCCTAAATAATTTAGTGGGCTCAAATTAGCTCCTCTTATATTTGCCCCTTGCGTGTATGAGAAATTGTAGTTTTCTCGGACATGCATAGTTTTACCTTGTTAGTCATGCTTCGCATTACGTCTTTAAGAAATATTTGGTGTTGACAGCGTCTATGGATAAAGCGGAGGGCTCACCGTAAATTACAGATAAAATCGACAAGTAATATTAAGTAAATAACTTTTTTTTTTTTTTGCCATATATATTTTTTTTTTAATATATAGAACATCTCAAAAAATATATATATTTTTCACTCCAAGCAAAAATAAAGCACACCCACCATCTTTTTTTTATTTTTTGAATGTATAAGGCCCACTTCTTTTTTAGTCAAACTTGACTTGACCTTTTCTTCAACAAACTTATACAATTTCAAATCCGAAAAATGCTCCAGAATATCCGTAGGCTTATTCTATATATACATAGCCTTAGCCTTGGCACTTTTGAGGGTCATCATCAGAATCAAACCTTTGCCTTTTCTTTATGTATATATATATATTTTTTCTTTTTGGAGATAAGGACAAAAACCCTAATTCTCTTTTAGGCAAGACCTATTCGGCAGCACACTTCCTCTCTCTAAAAAGAGAGACCCAGCTTCTTCATCTTCAAGAAAGCTCTGTTTCTACAACAACAGAGGCCGACCCCAGTTGCTTGCATTTATGACATCTTTTTTTGTTTTTTTTTTTGTGGTTCTGTGCTTCATCTTCCTTACTTCACTACTGAATTTTTTTTTTCAGTTTGCACGTTGTTCAGCGCCGCAGCTACAGGCCCCGCCGTCGTCAATACTTCACCTCGGCCCAACGACGCATCCACTCTGAGCTTTGGGTGCGTCTGATTTCGGTTTTGCTCCACCAAATAGCACCACCACTGGTTCAGACGCGACTGAGCAGTGCCGTCCAACCTTCCTAGCATTGTGCAACACTCCGACGGCCCTTGCGAGAGCAGCCCCAACCCTGCCTTGCATACACGACTGCCCAGCTTGCGTGGCCTGCGCATCTTTTCGTCCTGCTCTTGAAACATCACCACTGCTGTAACTTTGTTTTTGGCCTTGACTGCCCAGAGCCGACCACACCGTTGCCCATTCAATGTGACATGTGTGGTTGCTAACTCCTCTGCGACACCACTGCTGCCTTCGGCTTCGGATTATCCAACACCGACTACGCATGTTCACTACAAGAATTAACACTTTTAGCAACAAAAAAATTGGTCGCTAAAAGTCTATTTTTGGTCGGCAAAAGTTATCCGCGACCAATTTTTTTGGTCGCTAGTTTGGTCGCCAATTGAGGGTCGCGGAAAGTAATTCGCGACCAAAATTTTCGTTGGTCGGGAAAAGTTGCATTTGCCGACTAAATTTTTGGTCGCTAAATATTTATTTACTGCGACTAATCCATTTTGTCGCTAAAACACTTTGGTCGCGAAAAGTCGCCTTTTGCCGACCAAATTTCTTAGTCGCCAATTGTCACATTCCACGACCAAAATTAGTTTGGTCGCCAATTGTGACATTTCGCGACCAAAAATTTTGGTCGCCAATTGTGACATTCTGCGACCAAAATTAGTTTGGTCGCCAATTGTGACATTTCGCGACCAAAAAATTTGGTCGTCAATCGTGAAATTCTGCGACCAAAATTAGTTTGGTCGCCAATTGTGACATTTCGCGACCAAAAAATTTGGTCGCCATTTGTTACTTTTCGCGACCAAAACTTTTGGTCGGCAAAAGTGTGATTCCACGACCAAGAACTGTTTTGGTCGGCAATAGATGTATTTTTTGCGACCAAAACTCTTGGTCGGCAATTATCATTTTTTGCGAAAAAAATTATTTATTTGTCGCGACTAATAAATTGGTCGCCAAAGCAGGAAAACAATACATCTGTAACTCCTAATAATTCATTCAATCCATAATAAACTTATAATTTTAAAGCATCATTCAAATTAACTGAATCATTAACATTCGACACAATACATAATTCATTAGCATTCAACACAATACAACTCTTTCTTGGATATATAATTCATTAACATTCGACACAATACACAATACAAAGTAAAGCTAGCTAGTACCATTAACATATTTAGGGGTCACCAACATACATATATAAAATTCCTGTTTTGCACTCTCAGCTCTTTCTTGGATGCCAAACAATCAGTATATCAACCCACCCAGAACAGCAAAGCCCTCTCATGATAGACCTAAAAATAAAGACAAGTCATAGTAATATATCTAAGAACATTTCTAATGAGCTTAAAAAAAAAAAAAAAAAAAGCAAACCCTTTACATGTTGAAACTTTAAATTGAAACCAGGTTTATCCATGAGTAGAGTCATTGAGTGCAGGGGTGGGAGTAGCCAGGGCCAGCCAGGTCCCCACTCCTTTTGGCAAGCACGTGGTGGAGGCGGCGGAGGTGGAGGAGCTTCCCCCTTTCTCTTGCTGCTGCTGATTTGATTCTGTCTGCTTCCCACTGCTTTTACCTCCCACAACCTCCCATGGACGACCCATCTCACCCTCAACCTTGGAAGGTGTCAACTGTGTACATAAACAAAATGAAAGCCACCGCATTTTGATTCTGTCCGCTTCCCACTGCTTTTACCTCCCACATATTGCCTCTTTGGAGCAAGCGATCCATATTGCCTCATAAACACTTCGACATTTTGATCATCATCCCTGTCCTTCTTCCAGAAGGCCACCGCTTTAACTGATGCTATGCACCGTCTTCTACGGCAGTAGATTTTTATGATTAGGAAAATGATCATCCCAGGCAAACTGAGTGAGAAGGCTGCATTTAAAGGATAAACAGAGAGCTTATTAACAGTTAAAATTGTTCCTCTAAATCTTCTCAAGGATAAACAAAGAATTTATGCCCAATTACAGTTCTCTTCCAAACAGTTTTTGGGGCAGAATGTTAAATATTTAGCTTTGTTTAGTCCAAATTCTGAGCAACATATATGTATATATATCCTATGAATATCTTTTGATTGTGTTTGGATCATGAATTTGAGTAGGAGTTTGCAGAGGGAAAGAAAAAGAGGAGAAAGGTGAAAAAAGTTAGCTCATATTTCATTCACTTCACTGTTCCTTGCGATTTGCAAACCCCTTCCTGAATCCATCATCTAAACCCAGCCTTAATCAATATGATAGGAGTAAGAGTCTAGAGTTTGTGTTGGTTTCACATTACCTATACCAATTTTCAACCAAATCTGGAGCCCTTTAGTCGATCCTGTTAAAAAAAAAAAAAAAAAAAACATAAAGTAAAACTTTGTGGCTGGCAAGTTCATACTGCAAAGTTAGAAAAATAGATGGAGTGATGGAGAAGTGATTTGGAACAAGAGGACAGAGGAGAGTGGGATAGAGAATCTGGTTCCCTATCTTGTTACTTCTTAGATGCAAAACATACATTTATTAGAAAGCCAGCACCTTAATTTTAAGGCTGGTAAAAACTTTATGGAGAAATAAACTTTAAATCTCTCTGAGATATCGTGAGGTGTATTGTATGTTTTATTGTGCACTCAGATTTTAAGCTTTTAACAGAAAGAGGCATAATAAGAAAATACAGACAGTGATTTAATCAAATTTTACTGAACAAGTTCCATTATAAATATGTGCAAGGCCAAAAATATTAGCAAATTAACAACATGAATTTCTAAAAGCAATCTGTAAAAAGGAAAATTTCAAGAAAATTAAAGACTTTAAGAAAGAAAACTTCTATGAAAAAGCTTGTTGAAGGCGAATTATGAAGAACAGAGAGGAGGATGGAGATGGATGGAGATGCATTTTGACTTCAGAGAGAGAGAGAGAGAGAGAGAGAGAGAGAGAGAGATGCTTATCTAACAGAGAGAGAGAGATGGAGACTAATGAGTATTATAACAAAGTGAAATGGGACTGAAGTTTTTTTATATCCATGTACTTAAGATGAATAACTAGTACATTGGCGTAGAGATTCAATTAGAAAATCAAATAAATTCAAAATCCAAATAAACATTAAACACAATGCATCTTAGCAAGTTGACTTTAGGAGTACAGAAAGGCTATGTGAAAATTTGTAGAACAATGTAGAGTTTGATCTGTTGATTTAATGACTGAACGACTAAACAGGGATAACATTAGTCCTGGAAAATTATCTAAGATATGGAAACCAGAAAGTTTACATCAGGTTTGATGTTACTAATGACGAGCAAATCAATTTTTACTGAAAACAATTCACCATAGTAAATTGAAGCACATTTAACCGTCCATGGAGTTATATCTACACCCTATTTATGATTAAACTCCAAGGCTGCATCACTTTTTAAGTAGTTACAATAACTCAGGGCAGAGAATATGAACACAATACTCACAACCATTGTGAATTGTACAAAATACATTGGTCATCGATGCAGTTGATCATGCAAAACAGAAGCATAATATAGGCTGGCACAAATGCCTCCACACAATAATAAAGTAACAAATTTGAGGTTCGGTAGAAGATTTCTGTCAAAAGTGTCTTGTACAATAAAAATGCTAAAGAGTTCCTTGTTCTCAAGGAATATAAAGAGCATTAATTGAATTAACTACGTGGACTTCATACTTTGGAACACAACTAGAAAGTTACCAATCTAATAACTCGTATAGTCATATACAACCATTTGTCTTCTCTACAACTATTTCATGCTTTGAGTCAATGCTGGCAGGAAGTTGAAACTCTAGGTTTGGAATTTAGGAAGTAATTAATTTCAAACAAGATTTGGATACTGCACCAACAAAATCAGCAAAACTGACAGAACCATTTGTACTCCACCAATATCATATCAACAATAAAAATTATGACGTCTTATATAAATAGCTAGAAAAATAGTAGGAAGTTGAAAAAAAATCACAACCGTGTGAGATCTAACATTCACATAAACATTTTAATCAATTTTACATTTTCTAGATGATTGATCCACATAAATAGAGTATGCACATAAATACATATAGTCAATCCCAGGAGGTCAGCAGCCTTTTTTATTCGAAAATAAGGTCTTTCATCAAAACAAGCGGGTGGAAACAATGACATCGAATAGTGGTATATTAGATGGCATGTGGTGATAAGATGAGTAACAGAAAAGAAGGCCAATTCTTCTTGTTCTTTTTTAATCTTCTTATTTTATGATAAGTAAAGAGAGGAATATTTTAGGAACTTCTCACATTTTCAAAACAATAACAATCTGACCATAGATTAAAATTATTATTTAGAATGTGTCACACTTTTACAGGAAATTAATTAGAATGACTTCAAAATACCTTGGATTGTAGCAAATCCTGAACACACTTCTCATGGATATAGCATTGACAACAACACTGATAGATCCAAAATTCAACTTCTGGCTAGAAAGAGCTGGAAAAGTAGAATCACTTTTGACTTGAGATGCTCTTCGGATTCCCAATCTCAATTCTCCATCACCACCCCTGCATAAAAAAAATATAAGCATCTGAAAGAAGCCATCAACATCTTTTCAAAATTTTAGGATTTACCTTAGAAACATCCCTATTATTAGTCTCTATAAGCAACATCAACAAGAAAAGAAGGTAAAAGTTCCACTCTTTACCTGTATTCCCTACGATGGTTATAATACTACTGTTAGAGTATGGCGTCAGATATAACCGCATTGAATCCTGAAACAGAAATAATTCCAACGTTATACTCTGCTTAGAATATATCCATTTGGAATTCTGCTCAATGGTTCAAAAGGATCCAACTATAATAAATCAGTTTTTCTAAATAACTCATATTGCTACAAATGCTGAAAAGAGCTAATGTGATCAGCAAATATTTATGCAAATAAATAGACCACAGGAAATATGCATACAAAACTTTATTACCTTGTCCATTTCTAAAATGGAAAACCCTTCAACAAAGAGGGCAGAAGCAGATGCAGATCCAGAGATATGATTGGCTCCTCTTAACAAAACATGGATAGAAACAGATAAATCCTGTCTCATGTCTTTTGACTTGGGAATAGAATGTACTAAATGCTCCGGAGAGTAAGGGAAGAAGAGGCAATATGAATTTCCAGAGAGATCCTTCCATGGCTTTGCATATCTACAATCCACAAGAATGAAAGCAACATTGAAGGATGAAACTGTAGATAGCTTGTTGCCCTTCTTCATTGATAGCTTGTTGCCTTCTCTGTCTCTCTCTGTCCCTCTGTCTCTCTCTGTCTGTCTCTCTCTCTCTCTCTCTCCTTAATCATCTTATGACTTCTCAGTAGCAGAGTTAACTGAGGCATTTTGTCGAACAGGTGGAGGGCAAGACGTCTGGTTGCACATGAAACTCTCCACCTTGTAAGTTAGCTTGGCCACTTTCAGCAACAACTAGGCTTAGCACTCCGTAACCCAAGAACGACCAGAGGCCTTCTTGGTCTGCAATGTCAGTCTGTGAATGGGAGCAAGTCTCCGTCTTTTGGTCTGGAGCCAAAGAGAGCCAAAGCTGGAGAGAGAATCGAAGATCCAACAGCTAGGTGTAATAATGTCAGGGCTAAAGCGAATAAAGGATGCGACGGCGGCGGGCGATGTGCGATGGCGATGGACGTGAGCAATGGTGATAAGGGATTTGGGTGAGCTAGAGAGAGTGGGCACCGATTGAGAGAGAGAACACAGAGAGAGGGAGGGGGCGGATGAACATACACAGAGAGCGAGTTGGAGACAGAGAGGAGATCAGGGCCATTTTTTATTATTATTTTTTTTTTTTTCTGTTTTCCAGGTACAAAACGACGTCGTTTTTTGATTGGCGACCAATTTTTTTTTGTCGCCAAAAAATTTCATTTCCCCCCTCCATGTTTCAAATTTCCCTCCCAAACACTTTTGGCGACCAAAATATCATATTAGTCGCAAAAAAGGTACCTTCGCCAACAAATTTTTTTAGTTGCTAAAAAAATTATCAATGGCGACTAAAATATTAGTCGCTAAATGTATAAATTTGGCGACTAAATTTTTTTGGTTGCCAAAATGTAACCTTCCGCAACCAAATTTGTAGTTAGTCGCGAAAAGCATACCAATTTCTGCGACTAACTTATTTTTGGTCGCCAAAATGTGACCTTTTGCGACCAACTCATATTTGGTCGCCAAAAATATTGATCATTCGCGACTAATTAATATTTGGTCGCCAAATTGTCATTTTTTTGCGACCAAAATTTTTTTGGTCGGCAAAAGTGGTCGCAAAATGTGTAAATTCTTGTAGTGGTTGCCCATTCAACGCGACATGCGTTGTCTTGCCCGGCGCCATTTAGCTCATCACCGGTCCTCCATCTCAGCTTATCAACATCTTCGGAGTTCCGCACCCCCAGATCTTGGTCTTGATTTCACAAACTTCATTCTCTTCATTGCTTTGGATTTGTGAGTATATGCTTGAAACCCTCTTTATTTGGCTTCTTACAGGTTTTGCGAAGAAATTTCCAGAACCCCTTGAAAGTTGACTCTCCATTTTTGATGGCTCTTAAGTTTATGCACTTGGACATGTAAACAATTTGGGTTTTGCTACCCTGACTGTGGGAAAATATATATATGAGTTTTTGGACTGAAATTTGACCTCCTGATCTTGAGATAACCACCACTCTTGATGAATCTTTTTTGGTAAGAAATTTTGGGTTATGAATCTTGACTTGGAAGAGATATTCTTGAAATTGGTATGATTGAGAAATATAATATCCAAATAAAAAATGTTTGAGATCTTGGGCCTGAAATTTGTTACTCAACTTACTCTGTTTGTTTAGAGTCAGAGTTTTGTATAAACTGGGTCTTTAATATTGAATACTGTAATCTGAGAGAGAATGGCCACTTGAATCTTGTATGAGTTATTGATGTTGAGGAAGAACATGTAATCCACGTGAGTGTTGTTGCTAGCTTTGCTTGAATGGGACGAATAAAATAAATGTTGTTGTTGTCGATGAAACCTGAGGAAATGAGGCCCCCATATTGTATATAAATCTTGTTGTTGAATGATTGATTGTTGTTTTGTTGATCTTGTGGATACTTGGGAAATTCATAGCTAATGCCAAAATTTTGTGTGACCGTTGTAGCTTTACATCGGCTTGAGAGGAACCGGCCTAGAAAGACAAAACCTTGATTGTTGCATTTTCATGAACTTACTCAAAGGAATAAAATTGTTACAACTTAAGTAGATCATTATTATTGTTGATGTCGCCTCTATTTCGGTAATGTTTGAATCATAATCTGAAATTGATATTGCTAGTCTTGTTTGTCAGCTTCGCTATTTCAGGCAAATAAATTCTTGTAAGAACTCCACGACATCGGTGCCCTTAGAACCTGCATTAATGAGAGCAAGGGTTATTCCTCGAAAGTCCGAACGGAAATAAGACTGTCTCTCGGGAATCCGAAAGTAGTGCACACCCTACTTCAGCAAGAAAGATCCCTCCAGAAGGCAACCGAGTAAGCTTGCACCAATAGAAGTAAAGATTGTCTCTCGAAAGTCCGAGTGGAAGCAAGGCTGACCCTCAGAAGTCCGAGGCCAAATAGTAGCACACATCCTACTTCGGCAAGAAAGATCCTCTGGAAGGCAATCGAGTCTACCAAGGTTGTACCAACAAAGGTAAAGATTGTCTCTCGGAAGTCCGAGCAGAAGCAAGGTTGTCCCTCAGAAGTCCAAGCGAAAGCAAGGTTGTTCCTTAGGAGTCCAAGTGGATGCACACTTCTACTCTGGCAGCTAATGGAAGCAAAGACCACGACCTCGGGGCCCTCAGAACCTGCATTAATGAGAGTAAGGGCTATCCACAAAGTCTGAACAGAAGCAAGGCTGTCTCTCAGGAGTCTGATTAGTAGCACACCCTACTTTGGCAAAAAAGATCCTCGAAGCTTGTACTGATGGAAGCAAGGGCTGCTCTTCGGAAGTCTGAGTGGGAGCACACACTCTGTTTCAACAAGAAAGATCCTCGAAGCTTGTACTGATGGAAGTAAGGGATGTTCTTCGGAAGTCCGAGTGGGAGCACACACTCTACTTTAGCAAGAAAAACCCTCAAAGCTTGCATTGATGAAAGCAATAACTGTTCTTCGGAGGTCCGAGTGGGTGCAATACTCTACTTTAGCAAGAAAGACCCTCGAAGCTTGCATTGAAGGAAACAATGGCTGATGGAAGCAAGGGCTATTCTTCGGAAGTCCGAGTGGGAACACACACTCTGCTTCAACAAAAAAGACCCTCGAACCTTGCATTGATGGAAGTAAAGGCTATTCTTCGAAAGTCCGAGTAGGAGCACACACTCTACTTCAGCAAGAAAGACCCTCAAAAGCTTGCATTGATGGAAGCAATGACTATTCTTCGGAGGTCCGAGTGGGTGCAACACTCTATTTTAGCAAGAAAGACCCTTAAAGCTTGCATTGAAGGAAGCAATGGCTGCTCTTTGGAGGTCCGAGTGGGAGCACACACTATTTTGACAACTAATGGAAGCAAAGGTTGTCCCTCTCTGAGTGGGAGTACACTTCTACTGCGTCAAGAAAAGTCCCTTCAGGTTGGTAACCGAGTCTACTATTCTTCTTTCTTTTTCAAGGGGCAATAAAAAATTGAAAACTGTTTCAAGCAACATAACACAATGAAGATATATAATGTAGAGAAAATAACTTCTAATGGAGATACATAATATGGAGGAAATAACTTTCTTCATAACATAAGAAAGAAAGATAGAAAATTCTTAGACAATGCAGTAAATACAAATTGTAAATGTCATGGATAGACTTCTTCTACGGAATGTTGACATTTGCCCCTAGAGCTGCAAGGTCATTTGGAAAGCTTTCACCAGCTGCTCGGGCTGTGGTCGTCATACACCATCATAGCCATGTCTTCTAAGATATCTTGGGGCCCTTGTTCTTTGAACTCTAGCTCATCTGCTTCAACTTTCTTTCTAAAGATCTTCTTTAAGTGTCCGACACTTTTCTGTAGGATGCCCTAGTGATCGGTGGAAAACACAATAATTAGGGCCCTCACGGTCCTTCTTCGGCAAAAGCTCTTCGATACGAGGCAACTTCAGTTCCCCATCTGCCACACATTCTTTAACTAAGACCTTCACCTCCTCAACACTACACGGAAAAGGAGTGTCATCTTCGCAGTATTTCCTCTTCTGACCTGTGAATTCCTCCCCCTGCAACTTTCGGGTAGAAGACGCGAAAGCCGCAGTGACAGAAGGTCCTCGGGATGACTTGAAGCTGGTTTTATAACTAGTCTCGAACCCGATCTCCTGAGATTGAGGTATGTTGATGTTCCAGATGCTTCAATTAGTGCCGAGAAGGTGGGTAGCTTGTGATTAACTAGAAGCATCTTGTATCTATTCAATGCCCCTTCAACACAGATTTGGACTAAGTAGCTTTCCTCCACAGCCTCATGACAGTTTACGGCTTTGTCTTGAAACCTCTTCACATATTCGAGAATGTCTTCAGCTTCCCACTGCTTTTCCCTTACATAGGGTAAGTGCGGTTACCTTCTCAGCCGCTTGAAAGAATTTTGTGTGGAATTTGTTAACCATTTCCTCCCAACTTCGGATAGAGTTTGGGGCCAAATTAACATACCAACTATATGCTCGATCAGTGAGGGACTTAGAGAATTCTCTCAGCCGGAGGACGTGGTTTGAACCATAAATACCCAGAGTCTCGATGAATCACACAACATGTTCTCGAGCATTTCCTTGTTTGCCATCGAATTTGATGAACTTCGGCACCGTGTACCCCTCTGGGTATGGATAACTCAACATCTCGATAGGGTATGGTGGCTTGACATCCGGATCAGGCAAAGAGGGTAAAGTTTTCTTGCT